>CAIGRE010289179.1:0-10989 GCA_903798275.1 Fraxinus angustifolia subsp. syriaca
CAAGATCCAAAACAACAGTGTGTCACAATTTTAGGTCCAAATCACTTCTTTTTTTTTTTTTTTTTTTTTTTCTAACCTCCTATTTAGAAACTTCGATTTAAGGAGCAACCTCAGTTGGCCACAAAGAAAAGCCGTTCAAGGAATTGAGGATATTTTCATAGCAAGCTAGGTAAGTCTACACTAAATACCATCCTCCACAAAAAATTAAATTTTGTTGTAAGCGCGTAATATTTGGACTATCATTCCTTAATTTCAAGATATATCCGTGTCAGTTTTACAAGTTTAGTAACCAAAACTCGACCACCGTAAATTATGGAGCAATCAAATACGTCTTTAAAAGAATGGTGAGTAATTAAAGATGTCTTCCAAAATATATTGAGTAATCAAAGACATCTTTCATATGTGGCATTTAGCATAATGGTGCTTGCACACACACCGCCTGTGCATTCCGTTTGCCATGTCAATAATTTCGTTAGAACTGTGAAATAGATGTCATACAAGTGAGTAATGTACAATACTTTGATAAGTTTAGTGGCCAAAACTTGACATCTAAAACTTTAGTGAGTAATTGAAGATACAAATATAAGTTTAGTGATTATTGAGACAAGTAACTCCAATTATAAGTTAATTTTGTATTTTTTAAAATCAATTTTATATGTAAATAAATTTTTTACTTATAAGTAACTTATTTATATTTTATAAGTAAATTTTTATCTTATTAGTTGTAATTTTGAGTTATAATATTTTTAAATAAAAAATGACTTTTATCTTATAAGTAATTATTTACTTATAAGTAATTATTTTTAATTATAAAGTAATTTTTTTGCTTATACATAATTTTTCAGTGAATTTATTTATGATTTAATTTTGAACAAAATATGTTAGTTGAAAATAAGTATTTTATAGAAGGTAAAAGAGATTATGAGAAACGACCAAAACCAGTCGATTGATGGGTTGAGGGAAATGATCAAAATTATGATACGCTGATTTTGAAAACCATCTAAAATCGGTATAAAAAAAAAATCTAGTAAGTCCAATTTTTTTTAACCCCTCATAAACAGTACCACCTAAAATCTGTGGAAAAACTCCCAAACAAGCCTGTTATGCCTCGCCATCAAGGCTCCTAATGGAGGCCATGTCGCAGTTCACGTAGAAATATTGAGTCGATGTGACAAAGTCAACAAAAATCCAATTGATCAAAATGAAGAAGTCAAAGAAAAAGTTAATCTCATTATTCTGAATCTCTTATATAGCCGAAGTCATATCTCTACCTAAAGCATTCTTTGGCCGAAGCACCCTTTCCGTCTAAAGCTCTCTTTTAAGCTGAAACACTTATGTCTTTTAAGGGATTTGTAGAAAATCTTTAGGAATGATTGATCTAACGTTTATATTAATTAATGTCAGGATTGTCAGGCTAGGATGCAGGGCAGTTGACCCATTGACAATGAATTAAATGCATAGCAGACAGAGTGATTTAAGTCTTCGGCTTGTGAGATGAGGCTACGTGGTTCTTATCCAACGGCTACCACATCGGCCAGAACTCTATAAATAAGCAATTGTTGTAACATTTGAATCTAATGCAACTCTTCACACTTGAAACCGTACTCAATCTTCTCTAGCTCATTCCATATTATCTGCTCAAGTTTAAAATACTTCGATTTTGGTTAAGTTATTTATGATTGTTTGTTTATAGATGTTGCCAGTGCTTTAACATTTTTGTCTATCCCATAGATAATCTTTCACGTCCATACACGCCATCATTTTCGTTCGAATATTCAGTCAAGACGTGTTGGAATTTACTAGCATGGAGTCAAGTGGGCCTAACATCTATTGTCCACATAACCATTACAAAAAGTGAGGGCAGATTGGTGCCATTTGTGGGATATCGCACACTAAACTAGGAAAACCCTATGGAAAAAGCAGATAATAAGGTACGTTTCTTGGGAAATCTTTTGCCTTTGAAGTGAATGAAGTGTTCTTGAAGAAAGAACCACCAAATATTCCAAGAGGAATCATTTTTTGTAGTCCAGTATATTCCTTAAAGAAAGGAATATCATTCGGTATCAAAGAGCCAACTTATTAGAGAAGATACTACTAAGAGTTCTGGCAGTGAAAAGTCAGGGCCTCAGAGAGCTAGGGAGCTCCCTGAAGAAGGAGAACATTCGCATGCTACTTGTTACGCTTTTTATATCGCAAATGTATGATATCGTAACAAGTAATATTGTGGACCTTTGAGTTTGGATATCATTCTCACGAGGACTATACTTTATACTTAATCTACTTTTCCTAACTCTTATTTGATACGGACAAATAAAAAATAGAATAGTTGTGAATAATATTTTTACTTGTGAACTAATTATACTAAACTATTGAAAATTATAAGAAGATTGCAAACATTGATTTATAAAAGATTCGAATATGTAATGAATATTAGGGCAAAACAAGTTCATCTAATGATCACCTTAAGTTCTTAATTCAAGTTCTAACCTAATGTAGTGCTTAGCCGAATCCTTCTATTGTATTCAATTTACCTCTCTCGAGTTCTTATTGAATCTATTTAACTAATTCAATTCCATATCTCTATGCGAATAACCATTAGTTAAACGAAATATAGTTCTAAGAATTCATATTACAACCGCAATACTTAGTATATGTATCTCTACACGTTATACTGCTTTGCCTAATTTTATTATACAGTCTAAGCATCAAACTCACCTCTCTTTTCGTAAGAAACTCAAGTAATCATCAAATTATTGGTCAGATAATTTAAAGTATTAATCTCATAAAAAAATCAACACATAAAATAATATGCTACAGAAATCTTTGAATTAAAGAATCTAGGGTCACAAAAAGACTATATTATTTGCCCTAATTTAAAGTTTAGTTAAACGTAATGTAAAATGAAAAATAAATAAACGTCTTTGAGTAAATCACCGGATTAATAGAATAAAGATATGGAAAAGAATCAACTATTGCACCAATGTCTTCTTCCGCTTCCAATCTTTGCTTTAAACTTGAATCCCGTGATGAATTTCTTCTCTTGATTTGGCTCTTCGATCTATCGTTGTATATCTCTTTTTAATGTGTGGAACCCCTAATTTGTACCTTCTTTGGTCTATTTATAGTTTCATACATGTCCTTAGCTAAATTGGAGTCTTTTCTGGACTTCTCGCGGCCCATTCAATCAAAAACCTACTTGTACATCCACATGTCCAGGTAGCGCCTGGGTGCTATGGTGCTGCTGCTGCCTTGCTGAAAATAATCAATATTTTGGTGCCTGGGCAGTAAGTTGCTGTTTCAAACTCTGCATCTGCTTCAATATTTTTATCATAACTTTTTCTCCTGATATCCGATTAAGGCGATTCAAAATATATTAGAAAGATAACTCAAAGGACTAAATTTTACTTGAAATAGATCTTTTCAATTCGAACGTTTACTGAGCCAGAAATGGGTCTCAACCACCAACTAAAAATTTGGACATGCTTGTGTGGTTGAAAATTGATTTGTGAAAATATTTTGGCCATATTTTCACTCCTTTTGACCTATAGTTGTATCCATTTGACCTTTAGCATTCTCGAATCTTCATCGTGAGTTTTGAAACAAATTTTTAAGTATCTGCACTTTAGCCCTCCCAAACTTTAGATCTTGCCCTTTTTCGCCTTTTTTCACTTCTTTCTTTCAATTTCACTTCCATTCATTGAGTTTCACCTAATAACACATTATATAATAAATTAGGCTATAATTTCATTAAAATAGTTATGAAATGTCAATAATTTAGAGCCTAAATAAGTGTATAAAATACATTTTTCAACGGTTAGGTCCAAATATATAAATCCTATGAAAAATGGGATTCTAAAGAAAATTTTGAGCTATCTGATATCACAATAAGTTGCTCTAAATTTAAGAATATTAGGTATATTATGTTGTTTTATATTTATATCACGTGAAATAAGAATTTACACGTATTTTTACTAGATGTTTTCAAAATATTCACTTTTATAATAATTTCATATTAAAACGGGAAGTGCTGAACTCGTGGAAGATTAGATGAGTATATACTTATAGGTGGCCCACTAAATTTTTAGCTATGATTTATAACTAAATTTTATTTTAAGAATATTTTAATGTTGAATTAAGTGCACCTCATTTTAATAGTTTTGACGTTTGAGCCTTATTGATATCTCATGTTAAATTTAGATATTGAATTTAAAAAAAAATAGTTGTTCTTTCTGTACTACAATCAATGATTATACTCATGACATGGCTTGTAAAAAAATTAATTTCTAAAATACATGAAAAGATTTTTATATTCGAGTAGGATTCATGAATCATTTAACCAGCAACTACCATCTGACAAATCCGAAGTATGGGATTAAATGTTATGTCGCATTTTATATTCGAGTAGGATTCATGAATCATTTAAATTTGAATTCATGAAAGGTTTGTAATGACATATCAGGAATGAAATATGTTATACATGTTAGTATTTTGTTTTAATACACATGAAGGTATAATTATTAGTCGATATATTAAAACCACAAGAGCATAATGTATAATGTGATATCACTAACAAAGACTAAACATAATTGGATACTTATATTACAGACATGGCTAGAATGTATAAGATTGTTATAAAGACCATAGCGGTAGAGCAGTATTGAACCGTAGATCCATCATTTAGTTCTATGAGTATTTCGTGACAAACTCGATTCACTCGCTTGCCGAGCATGTAGGAGGCATCCTTGTGAGTTAGACAGTAACAATAGATGTAAGACTTGAGATCACACCTATCGAGGTTGTGTATAACCTCATACACTCAGTTCTACCTCAATGGGAAGACATGATAGTTATGGTTTAGGATGAGATTCTAGCATGAAACCCTCCATGGTACCCAGACACGATTGAGTTCGACTTATATTGCTGATCCTCTAGATAGGTGGAGTGAAAGCCTAGAACCCCACCTAGAGTCAATAGAAGAGAAAGATGATGAGGTGGAGCCAGAGCTAAAGCCAAAGCCTGGGCTTCAGTTTGAATCAGACCTAGAGGTAGAGCTCCAATCAGAGCATGAAGATAACTTTGAATTTGAGTTAAAGAATGATCTTGAATCTGAACCTGAGCCACTAGTTAAGATGGACATAGTATTTGGGCCCGAGGTAAAAGACTTCTCAAAAGATGAAGTTCTACCAAAGAAGATTCGTAGGATTCATAAGGACTAGAAACTTCGATTTTATTTCCTTTGTTCTGTGATATTTCCCTTCTTGTTATTGAGATTTAAGTTATTCGAACTATTGTATATCTTGATTTCAAGGAGTATTATTAAATAAGATCACACTTTCCTTTTGAACATATTGAGCTATTGTATTGTCCAATATTTCTAAGATAAAAATTTCATTTTTCTTGATTTGAAGGAAATGGCAAAAAAAACAAGACCTAACAACTATGTTCGGGGATCTGATGAGGGTAGTGTACAACCTTATTTGGCATCAAGCACCGGTACCTCCTCAAAATGGACCAACAAATGCCAACAACACGGGTTCAATTGTAGTGCAATTCCACCATGTCAAGTCTCCTTCTTTTGACGGTAGAGAAGATTCTTTGGTAGTTTATGACCAAGTGGACTAGAACGGATTCATAAGCACATGCATGCACTAACACAAAGTAGGTATCATGTGCCGAGTTTATGCTAGTCTAAGCAGCAAGCCACTTGTGGGATCCACTTCTCGCACTAGAATAGAAGCACAACAATAACTTGGGACGTAATTCAAAGGAGAAGTGATGACAAAGTACTTTCTCCAATCCTTAAGGATTGGAGGGAGGTAGAGTTCCTATGGCTAAACCAAGGAAAAATATTGCTTGATGATAATGAAAGGAAATTCGAACAACTTTCTAGGTATGCCACACACCTTGTGGACATTGAGCCAAAGAAAGCTAAGAGGTTCGAACTAAGTTTACATCTAGAAATTGGAAGAATCTTGGCATCTCACTATACTACTACTTACAATGAAGTACTTCAACGGGCTCAGTCAGTTTGTGATCTTCTGGAAATAGGTCGAATGACTACACAAGATAATGAATCATATGGAAAATGAAAGTATAATAGGTTGAATAAAGAGAAAGGATTTGGACAATTTAACAAGGACAATATTGAATCGGGATTAGGAGCAAGCAAACAAAATAAATTTATTCCGCCATGCCTTAAATGCAGTAAGGCACATGGAGAAAGTACTTGTTTAGGAAAAATGTGTGCTATCAATGCAGCAAAGAAAGTCATTTTGCCCTGGACTATAAGACATACCCATCTAAGAAAGACTATGGATAGGGCAAGAAAGTAAAGACAAAGTCTTTGCTTTAACCCAAGAGGAAGCAACACGGGATCTGAACGTAATGGTAGGTATAATATCAATATATGAACTACCTGCATATGTTCTTATAGACATAGGAGCTACTCATTCATTGTCTTTGCTTCATTTATTGCTAAATTATATATTAGATGTGAGAAATTCAATAGTGTTCTAGAAGTTAACATATCCTCAAGTAACTTTGAACACCAATAAGATAATTTAGAAATTGATGGAAAATAATTAAAAGGTGATATATACCTCTTAGACATGAAAGACTTTGATGTTATTCTAGGAATAGTCTGGTTGGGGAGCAACCATGGAGCCATTAGATGTTTTGAAATGGAAGCATTTTTTCAAAATAATATGGAAGAAGAGTTTTAATTTTTCTCGACACGAGTTGTTTGGAGGTGAGTTTTTACCTCGCCTCCTGTCAACCATGAATGCAAAAAAGAAGTTGAAAAAGAGATCTTTATAAGGATTTCTAGTGAGTATATTTAGAACTCGGCTATTGGAGCTCAATATCACTAATGTACCGATTGTACGAGATTTTATTGATGTATTCCTAATGACGTACCTAGTTCACAACTTGATAGTCAAGTGGATTTTACAATAGATCTCGTACCTAGAGTTGTGCCAGTGTCTAAAGCTCCATATAGGATGGGGTCAAAGAAACTACAAGAGTTGAAGTTATAGTTATAGGAATTATTGGATAAAGGTTACATCTGACCAAGTATATTTGGCATGCACCGATTTTGTTTATGGAGAAAATAGATGGTTCAATAAGGATATGCATTGACTATAGAGAACTAAACCAATTGACTATCAAAAATAAACATCCTTTCCTGGGATTGAAGACTTCTTAAATTAGTTGAATGGTGCAACAATATTTTTCAAGATTTACTTAAGTTTATGTTATCAATAGTTGAAAGTGAAGTCCAACGACATTCCAAAGACAGTATTTAGAACTCGCTATGGTAATTTCGAGTTCACTACGATGCTCTTTGGGTTAACGAATGCTCCTATGGTATTAATGGATTCGATGAATTTCATCAGTATATGGATCAATTTGTCAAACTTCATCGATGACATTTTGGTGTTTTCTAGGAATAAGAAACAACATGAAGAACAACTCAAGATAATATTGGAAAGACTACGGAGGGGGAAACTATATCACAAATTCAAGAAATGAGAATTTTGGCTTGATCGTATAGTTTTTCTTGGTCATGTAGTTATGGCACAAGGGATTGAAATAAACCCTACTAAAGTTGAGGCGGTAACCAAATGTCCTATTCTAACTAATGCAGGTAAAATTCGTAGTTTCTAGGGACTAGTAGACTATTATCAAAGATTTATCGAGAGATTCTCCAAAATAGTTGGGCCTAACCAAATGGCCTATTCTAACTAGTGCAAGTGAAATTTGTAGTTTCCAGGGACTAGTCGACTATTATCAGAGATTCATCGAGGGGTTCTCTAAAATAGTTTAGCCGATGACCTAACTAATCAGGAAGAAAATAACGTTTAGTGGACTAAAAGTATGAGGAAAACTTTCAAGACTAAAATAGAAATTGGTTACACTTCCAAACAGGGTTTAAGATGTGTAATGATGCAAAATGGAAAGATAATTGCATACACCTCAAGACAGCTAAAACTATATGAGCAAAAATACCTCACACGTGATCTAGAGTTCGCGACATAGTACGTGATCTAAAGATACGGAGTTGCTACCTCTAGGAGAGAAAGTACGACATTTACACAGATCACAAAATCTTGAAATACTATTTCACTCAAAAAGATTTGAATTTGATACAGAGAATGTGGTTGGAGTTAGTTAAGGATTATGGCTGCACTACCTATTACCATTTGGGTAAGACTAATGTAGTAGCATATGCTCTTAGTAGGAAGATGGTAGGACATTTGGTAATTTTACCCACAATTCAAGGATAGTAAGAAGTTCGAGAAATTAAAATTAGAAGTTGTCATTTTACCAGCTCGAGTTACTGAAAGGATTGCGGTACTAAAGATTCAACCTACTTTTAGGGATCAAATCAAGGAAGCCCAAGACAAAAACACATTCTAGGAAAATTAAGGAAGAAGTTGGCACAAGTAAAAGAAAGGGTTTTGCAATAGAAGATGACGATGCTTTGATATTCGACGGCGGGTTACGCATACCAAAGGACGAAGGGATAAAGAAAGAGATATTAGAAGAACCTCAATTTTTCACGTACACTGTGCATTTCAGTGGAACGAAAATATATCGAGACCTTCGTTATATATTTTTGGTAGAAAAATATGAAAAGGGAGATTTGTCCTTTTGTTGAGAAGTGTATATCTTATCAACAAGTTAAAGCAGAACTTCAGAAGTCATCAGTTCATTAAACCTATTTCAAATTATTCTAAGTGTCTCCAAGCCTAATCGCGTAATAGTTCCACAGCCATATCAACATCCTACAAGAGGGACAATAAATAAAGATATGAAGAACAATTATGTGAACAACACAAATAATGACGAAATACGCTTTTACGTCGTCGAGGAGCCACGCTCTACTCTTCAATAACATCGAACGCTTTCTTCTTTGTCGTGTCGACTTCACGAAAGAGGTTAGGAAACTTACTATCCACAAACGTTCTCTTCTTTGCCTCGACCATGTACAGATTGTAACGGCAATCTCGTCCTCTTGTAGACCATCTGCTCTAGCACGTCAACAACATGCTTCTTATCCTTTGTCACGTCCATTGCCCCCTTCGGCACAATTGTCACGCCATCCTCACCCATGACATCATCTGTCAAGTCAGGGTCCTCTTCGCTACCCTCTTCAGCACTAGGACCTTCCCATCCTCCATTACCAATGGCACAGATCCAAAAAAGGCATCGAAGGCAACGTCTAATGTCTACGATGGATCACCATACCTTCTATAATGGGAGGTGTCATACCCTTCGTCCCGAGGACCACCAGTCCCTCTATTAATAGCACAACCAGTCCCTCGGCACTCCCTTCGTCATACCTACGTTCATAACCTCGAGGGTCTGTTACATCATCTTGAAGCGCTGCGACCTCAATATGAAGGTTTCCTATATTTTGTCACAACACTCCTATCTCTTTTTGTAGCACTCCTAACTTCATCGTAAAATCATGTCTCAACTTATGTTGCATCATTCCTAGCTCCTCTCTGATAAGATCAGTTAGGCATGAAAAGAGATCATCAGAATAATAGGTTTGACTGGGTGTAGACAATCCACATGAGAGATGGTTGGACGTAGGAAAATGAGATCTTCTCAAGGAATGTGATACAACGGTGGCAGTGATCTAATTGTTGGAAGTGATCTAATTGATGGAGATGAAGGGATATCCGGAGTGAAGACAATCGTCGTTCCACTGAATGGTGCTCCTATACAAATAAGAAGATTAACTGTTAAATATACATGCACATATATTTTAAGTCAGATTAACTAATGATATTAAACAAACATATCCTATCTTTATCTGAAACGGACTCGAACAATGGATCGTCTTCAGTATGTAGAATAGAAAATCCACGTACGTAAATCTAATCACCCTCATCCATCGAAGCAGTGAACTCAACGTGGATTTCGAGCTGACATATCGACATTGCAATGTGTTAACACAGTCATGTATCAAGCCGAGTAAATATACATACAACATAGATTACAAACATCTAATACTCACCTGAGGAATGGCTTCTCATGTGCTCGCCAGTAAAGCATTCGAGGGCAGCTTGTCTCCTTTCTAATCACCACTTACTAGCCAAAGCGGGAATAGCCTCATAAACCTATAACTGCAACAATTACAATTATTATGCTTATATATTTAATAAAATTTTTATCATTCATTAGGTTAAACATCGACTTGCAAAGCCAATGGAAAGCAATATGCATCATACTTTCACTCGACATTCTCCAAGGTGTATCAGAATATCATCTTTTCGACTCCATGGAAAGTTGTTGAAGGCATCAATATTATAAACAACATCCAATGAAAAAAGGTTGATTGACATCTTACAGTGTCGAAACCTCAATACACTCTCCACTATGAACACCAATCCCAACTTCAACTTGCCCAACATATGATCGCATTTACTGAATGCATCCTCTAACTATGGGAGAGCCTTTTACCTCCAAAATATAAATCGAGCAGTCTTTTATTTGCTGTCGTACAAGCTCTTACTGCTTCAACATTACCCTTCAAGCCTGTATTGAGGGAAAATCCAAAGACCGAAAATCTCGACACCTTTCCGTCCCCCAAGACAAAATGAAGTTCATCACCATCGACTGATTTAAACAATTGAAGTAATAAGGAATCAATAATCTGACCAAGAAATTGCATGTCCTTCAATGAGTAAGACCATATGATGGAGTATGGCTACGTGCTCCTCATCAAGCCCCTCTGTACTGTCGTATAGCTGGAAAAGTTACAATACGACGTAACCTTCCCCAAATGAGCTTTCATGCTGTTGTCTAGGTGGTACTCCATCTTGCAAAAATAATAAACATTAAAGCCATATATAAGAGATTATGGAATAAAACATAACATCTTAAAATTTAATATATGTTATTGTATGCAATAAATAAATTCATTTTATCACACATTAAAAACAAAAATAAAATTAAAGTATAAAGTAAATTGAAATA
>CAIGRE010289228.1:0-12579 GCA_903798275.1 Fraxinus angustifolia subsp. syriaca
TTTTATAACCGTGGATGTCCGAGCCAACTTGCGCGCACCTCGACTAATCCCACAGGGCCCTGAAGTTTACAGCCGTTTCTCATCTCAGTGGCCCTGAGGGGACTCGAACTGGTGACCATTGGGGAGCAAACACAATGCTTTAACAATTCATCCTCCTAAATCACATATTGAAGATATATAAGATGGGTACTTGTGTGCCAAAAATAGAACATTAAGATTGTTGATGCCAGAATGAAACAAAATTAGATTTAATGTAGAGTAATCCAGAAGAAACAAATAAATAAGAGTTTCCTAACCTCTTTTGACCAGGGACCTTTGACAAGTTCAGGATTAAGAACCTTCTGCCACCTGTGTGTAGGTAGTGTACATCTGTTCGATCCTCAAAACCCTCCACTACATATAGCACAATCTCAAATATAATGTATTGTCTATGCTAAAAATGTAGGCAAGATGAACTGAAGGTCAGTATTTTTCCAATAAAAAATTTATAATTGATCCGTCAGTTTGGCTGAGAAAAACTACTTGACAATCTAAGCTATACTAGAAAGTACTAGCAAAAGGCCAGAACTCATCCTCAGAAGAATAGGCCAGTTGCATGATGCATACACGATATATGCTTGGCATTAATTAGGACTGAGATCATTTAGAAAATCTAATTATCAGTACATCAAAAAGGAATCCCATAATTCCCCTCGTATATCCAATGCTATTACAGATTTGTGCATGGAAGAGTTATTGATAAACTAAATTTACTCACAAACTACTAAGATTATACTTATCTCCATATTCTTGTCGATCCATGATGGATAATTTCTGTGTAGTGGGCATTCCATAAGGAATGTAGATGTTCCTACTTAAAAAGGCCACAAGACATTTTACCAAACAAATACATGGAACTTGCACTTATCTGAGAAAATTAAACAGGGATTGACTGAGTTGTTAAATATATATATAGAAAGGATTATTTCCCTGACATAGTTAGAAGCTCCTAAAACTTGATAAATTCACAGATTTTGGAAGAGGGAGAAGACACTTTAAATATTCTTTGATTTCATCAGTGACATACCCATGCAATAAATGAGATTAACATTGCTTGAACAATTAGCAAGTTTTATGACCATATACTGTAAAATACTACTTCCAAATGGCGAACTTGTTCATAATATCACAAAGCAAACTGTCTGTAAAATTGTTTTAAACAAATAATGCTCTAAAGTAACACGACCCTAGCTCAAAATAGTCTCTGTATAGTCTGCCCCAACTGTTGTCATTAAGGTCCATGGTAACAAAAATTAAGTAATATATAATTATTTGATAGAATTTGCAAAAGCATATCATGAACTGATGATCAAAGCTTAGTCAGTCTTCTTGCTATGAAATATTTATGCTTGAACTTAAGAGGGTTGGGGGAGGAGATTCATGGTGTTAGAAATAATAGGTAAAAAGAGAAGGGCTGAGATTAATGAGATATGTTTTTCTTGTTAAATAAGTAGTAAAGGAGAGAAGCTTCAATTCTTTTTCCTACCTATCTTTTTCCAGTTTTTTCCTTTGAAACGTTGAACAGCCATGCTCAGTATCTCATCCTGTAGGGGAAAAAAACAATTCTGTTAGGATCACAAATTATAAGGGGGAAAAAATCAAGTTATAGATTGGTCACATAGTGGTCATCTAAATGACCAGAACCTGGAAAGAAGCACACACCCTTTTAATAATTGTATAATAAAAGTGAACACTCTAACGTGGTTTGTGGTGGTGGAGTTGGGTGAGAAAAAGACAGAGAGAGCCTTCATTTAGAATTGGAACATGAGGTGTACTCTGCCTTCCAAATCTAAACATTTTACAACTATACAAGTCACATCTTTAACAAAGCCAAAGTTGTCCTTTCTTGTCTAAAAAATGGTGGCAGGTTTGGGAGAAAACGAATGATAACACATTTTCTTTCAAGAGAACATGTCAGATGAGCAAACCATGCGACATATCTATCTACTTTGACACAGCACGTCATATGTTAGCCTAGTAGAACAATCAAATATTTGGGTCAATTCAAGGTTTCAGCCATATATAACACATGGATATGACAAGCAAATTAATTTCAGAAGGCTGTTTGATGGATGAAAGTTGAGATGGTTAAGATATTGCAAATTTAATTTTTCAAAGAGGATTTGTAAAACAGCGACATAAAAGTTATGATATAAACCACATTATGTATATCTCCAACAAAGATTTGGTTCAGGCGATCAGTGTATAGACACTCTTGACCATGCCAATAAATTGCTTCCCAAATTGTTGCAGATCAAAATAAGAAGGGTGAGCATAGTGGGACATCCAGTAAAAACATCTTTTTAGATATTATGGCAGAAAAATAATTTCAAGAAAACTCAAGTTGCTAATACCATTTAAAATTAGAAGAGAATGAAAAATTACCTCTTCTGGAGTCCATTGTCCCTTTGCGGAACGCCTTGTGGGTCCACTTGTTCTGAAAAAATAAAAATAAAAAAATTGCATAAGTTCATCTTTGTGGTAGCACAAAACTCAATATGCAGATTCAGTTATTGCTCTATACTCTTCAGCAGTTGGTCATCAATTTGACCTTAAAGAAAAGCAAAGTGGACAAATTCCAGTATACAATGTAAACCAGTGAATTTAAAAATCACAGGGATCATGTGTTTTGAAGAATCAACAAATCGCGTATATGTTGCATCTAGGCAAAGCCTACCTACACCTTACCGAATGTGATAATAATATAAAACTCATATGAATCAAGAAAAAATATTTAGTGCAATATTAATGAGCACCCACCCACTATGCCAAGCAAATGGACCTTGTTTATCACCAAGGCGTGACATAATATAGCAAAAGTAGATAACCAGATGAAATAAAATAAATACTTCGATCTGCAAAATAATCATTTCATGTGCTCTCAGAAAGTTACCCATGCAAACTCCTTGTGGACAATCTCTAGAGCCATCTGAAGGAGTGATGCTTCTTGTATCATTTTCCACATTTGTGTGAGAGACAGTCATATCTGAATACCCTGATTCCTGTATATCAGCAATTTTCTCTAGATTTTCTTCCCCAAATACACACTACCCTAGAATGAATTAATTATTAACCAATTGCAGGATTAAGTCAAAGGTTAAGAGTAAAGAAGGTCAGACGACAAAAATGTCACGACGTAAACAAGCAATGCAACTATGCTAGAGATGTAAAAAATTAATAGGTATTCTGAAAGCATCGACTTTATCCAATGTACAATCCCAGCATCTTATTTCAGGGCAACCAAAATTTGGGAAGCACTCTTAAATAATTAAGAAAAGCTTGTAAGAAATTTTCCTCATTAAAACATTAAACCAATTTTTCATTGAACAGGCTGCCAAGCGACAAGATTTTTATTTCTTTCTCAGTGCCCTTCATTTAAAGTTTTAACCAATGTGCTGAGTGGAAACTAACATTTAGGGTGTGTTTGAAGAATGTATTCTGAAATAGTAAATTGATGGAGAATGTGTGGTTGAAAAAGAAGGAAAAGTTATTGATGTGATGAAAAATATTATTTTATTGAAAAATATGTGGTTAAAAATTTGAAGAATGTATTCTGAAATAGTAAATTGATGGAGAATGTGTGATTGAAAAAAAAAAGGAAAAGTTATTGATGTGATGTAAAATATTATTTTATTGAAGAATGTGTGGTTGAAAATGAATAGAAGAATGAGAATGAAAATTTTTAATGTGGTTCAAACATGAGCTTGATAAATCCATTACTGAGCGGGAAAATGGAAAAAAGTCAAATTTTAAATACCACAAAACGACTTATAGCATTTGTGGGCTACAAAACTCATATAAAAATATTAACACAATGTGACGTGTGGCAACTAACATTTAATAAATGCATGACTGCGTGGGGAAATGAAAAAACTCAAATTTTAAATACCAAGAACCGACTTCTAGGATTGGTGGGCTCCACAACTCGTTATAAAAATTTAACACAATGTGAAGCATGGAAACTAACAATTATTGAACCCATGACTGAGCAAGGAAATTGAAAAACTAATATTTCAAATACCAAAAATCCACTTCTAGGATTGGTTGGCCTCACAACTAATAATAAAATATTTAACACAACATGACGTGTGGAAACTAACAATTATTAAAGCCATGATTTGCATGGGGGAATCATAAACTCAAATTTCAAATACCAAATTTAGCACCTGTTCAGACCCCATTCCTTAAAACTCATTTTTTCTCAAACTCAATTTCAACCACACATTTTATGGGACCCACAACTTTTATCAAAATCAACTAAAAATCTAATTTTTATCCAAATCAAACAAGAGCTTAGTAAAATTCGAAAGTTTATACATGAAGGCTTAAAATGCATTGTTGCTCAAGAAAAATAAACTAAACCCTTGTTTGATTTTGATTTGATTCTTTGAGAATCACTTGTCCCTGACACTCATTTCAACCAGACATTCACCAAAAAAAAAAATCACTTTTCAAGGAATTGCTTCTTAAAAATATTTATCAAACACGCACTAAATCTACAAGGGACCCCACCCTCATTCAAAATTCTTGTTCCATGACCAGAATTTGGGCACCCAAAGTTTTCTCAATACAACAAATTGAAAATGTGTGTTGAAAGTACTATATTCGAATAACAAATTCATCAACAAAAATCAAGCATTCTAACTTATGTTTTCTGTCAACGAAGGCTTAGGGAAAACTAAAAGAAAGAAAAAATAGACAGCATCCATGCAAAATTGATTTTAGATCAATTATCAAAATCATAGAAATCAAACTTGTGGAAAGAAATTACATATCTATTGAATAAAAAATGAATAGGAATAATTCCAATAGATGTAAACTCAACTGAAGCAAAAGCTAGAAAATCAAGGACTTGGAAATTTCAATGAAGATATAATAGAGGTGACCATTAATTTAAATTTAAAACATCAAATTCTCTAATTTTAAACAAAAACTGCATAACACCTAGAGTTGTGATCACAAAATTCCTATATAGCTCAACCACAAAATTCATCATAAACAGATAGATTTAAAAACCTTAATTTAGAATAACAGTCAAGTTTACCAAACCGATATAGAAAATCAAGGGCTGTAATGATCAATCAAAATATAATTACCAAAATTTAAATCTTAACCCATTAAATATGTTAACTTTACATAAAAATTCAATTCACCTAGGGCTTTGATCACGAAATTCTTAAATAGCTCATTCTCCAAAACTTCTAATATAGCTTCACAAATTCCAAGCGAATTGATTCAGCCCGCATCCAATACAGTGTATATATTTCTTTTTGTCAATATATCAGAATGAGGCAACAATCTGCTGCAAGTAAATTTGAGAGAGGGAGGAGTCATTTGTGACTTTGTTTTTAGAGAGAAATGAAAAAACGGTCATAATTCAAATAAAAGATGCTCCAAAACACTATTATTGGGTTCAAGGACGCAAATTGTTACCCCTCTGCCTAAGGGAGTAGGCCACATGGCAGCCAGCTAAGCAAAAAATCCACGCAAAGTCAGCATTCCACTTTGCATAGTCTCTTCCACGTCCCTCTTTCAAGGCTATTAGGGCATGCATTTAGCCGTCTCGCCTAGAACACTATTGTTATCTGAGGTGATGCATCACCTCTTTGTTGCAGTCTTTATTGATGTGACAGCTCTATAGCGATGGTGCTCAGATCACAACTTTTCAGCCTTTTTTCTGGGTCTGCACACCTATCATGGCTATGGATGACACAATTGAACACAACAATTGAGCGTGTCAAGCATCTAGAAGGCCTCTTCTATCCACTCCATGATGTATACTTGGTCTTTTCTCATTAACTGGTAAGTAATCTACAACTCTGCACCAATGTACTCCAGTTTATTGTGTATCTTCCATACCCAATATACTTCACCATCTCACTTGAGCGTCGGAGTGTGTGCAATTATCACAAGCTATCGTCTGTGCAGTCTAACATGGATGTCTATGTGTGAAGGTAACATACACGTGGACAGGAGAAGAACTGGGATCTATTAACAACTGGGTCTCGCCCGATTCGGAGGTCAACACAAACATTATTATTGGGTTCAAGGATGCTGTTTAAACGAATACACTTAATAGAAGTACATCGAGAAAGCCGTTTCACATTTACTGACCTGCAACTAAATAAATTGTCGACAAAGCTAAAATCATAGCTGATGGAATAAAAACAACCATCCAGACTCCAGTGATAATCAACACTCTTGATCCGTCAAAGCAAACGCTCCGGGCAAAAGATCCATCTCGCCGTCCCCGTCGTCGCTGTTACCACCAGATTCCGTATTGAAAATAACCAAGAATCGCTGATTCCGAAACTCACCGCAGAAAAGTCGCCAGGAATTATCCTCAGTTGAAATCCAAGCAGCAACACATAATACCATCAATGCAGGGAGGATTAACGGCTTCTGGAGCTTGTACCACGTGTTATCCTCTTCTATAAGGCTCTCGTACTCGTGTTTCGGGATGAAGACCTGCCGCAATGCATCTACCGTTCTCGCCATTTTAATCTCACCTATATGTGCGCATATGTATGCTGTACAATTTCTGTATCTATATCTCTCTTGCTTTGCATTTACGAGTAAGAACTAGGGTTTGAGGATTTTGAATCAAGGACAGGTATGAATTAAAATTGAAAATACGGTAGTTAGCGGTTATCTAATAAAAGTCAATAATAAAGATTAATTTTTTAATTTTAATCCTTATCGTTCGAACCTTAAAAAAGAACGCCCAAAATTGAGGTTTTAACATCGACGAGGAATCTGAGCTACGGTTCTTAATGGATCTTTTTTTTTTTCTTTTACTCGCAGTTTCGAAAATTCGTACTTGTCTCACTTTTGTAGTGCTTTTCTAGTTTTAAAATAGAAGACAAATAAAGAAAAAACAAACAAACAAACTTTGATCGAGAAGTGCAATATAAGTACTAACACGTGAAAATAATATCCAAATACAGCAACAAACAAATGTATTTAACGTCACATATTTAAAGAAAACAATATCTAAATTTACAAGTGTACTCTAGTATTTCGTTGGGATGTTTTACTAAAAGCACTAAAGGGTTGACATAAACGCAATTTAATTGATTGACAAAATAAACAAGCTTAAAAATATTGCAGACATGCCATTTGAAATGATTGTCGAAATAAAAATTACATTGTGAAAGCCAAGGTAATCATGATAAAAGTTCAGCAAAACAATACCTTATAGATAATTAAAATAAGAACTCCACATTCTTTGAAAAAATTCAGACAACTGAATAAATCAATTCATGCATTACTCAAATGAGACACAAGTATAGACACTCAGATTTTACAGTACAATGCCTCGGCCATTGGCGCCTTTCACCTGAAACTCTTCAAGAGATGGGAAGAGGAACTTGATAAAACAATGCTGCTAGACAACTTTCCGGCTTCTTTCCCTGGTGTCCCGCAATCACTAAAATCAAGGGTGCGCCTCTCCATCTGTAAAGGTTTGTTCCAAATAAGTTTTTGATAGGATAAATATAAATAATCTTGAAATGTCAGCAAGCACATTGCACAAGTTCACTGAAAAAACAATATGCAGTCCTCTCAAGTGTAAATCTAATGACATTTTAGATTGGTTCATCATGAAAGTAATACATGAGCTCAAGAAGCATGGTAAACAACTATTTGCAACTTTGTGACGCAGTCTTTCTTTTGGGGCCGAGGGTTGAAGATTCAGCTGGTCGGGACTTCACATTAGCAAGATTACATAACATTGTAGTATACGCATATCATAATAGAAACTGTTGATGACTTTACTGCACTAGGAAAAAGATGTGTCAATTTAGCCCCTGTTTTGACTCCATAAAAAAATGAGATTTTGGGAGAAAATGTGTTTGGAATAGCGATTTTTTGGAGAATGTGTGGTTAAAAAATAAGAAAAAGTTTTTGTTTACGTGTAACATTAATTTATGGAAGAATTTTTGGAGAAATGGAGTCGAAACAGGAGCAGCATAATGTGTAATCGTAATGTACAGAGAGGAAAAGCAGTGACCGGGATCACATTAAGCACATTTTAGAACTAAGAGAAATAAGATAAACCAGAACGCTCATACCAAGCCATTTGAAGTGGAGCCTGTCTGACAGCTATTGTTATCCTTTTCTTCTTCCAGTTTTTTTAAGCATTTTTCCTTCAGTATTGTTTGAGGAGTTTCTTCTCCCAAAATCTCCTGGGCATCTGCCAATGCAGCTGCTGTCTGCTCGCCTAACTGCCTCATTAACCCGATGGCATCATAACTTTGGTCCCCTGGACTCATAAAATAGCCGATGTCCTAAAAGAACAAGAAAAGCAGAGTTATCGAGAAGATATATTTATGTAGTAGCTTAAACAAATTATTTGACCATAACCATTTTCCAATACCTCGATTGTTATCTCAGTATCAACTCTGGGCCCTGGTACAAAAGAGTTGATAAACCAAGGGGATCTCCACGCTGAAGGAGATTCAAAGCTCCTTTTGAATGGTGTGTCTACAAATCTAGTAACACAAATCAATACAAAAAGGGAAATGAGAAACACTGCTAGATTTCTAGCAAATGAACACAAACGATGAAACGAAACTGAGTCAGAAAATGTGGATTATCTCAACTTACATGCTATTGTTTTCAACACCTAATACATTGCTAGAACTTTCAGCTTTAATGGCCAAGGGACTAGTGGATTGCATGGATGTAGTTATAACCAAATTAGTGCCATCCTTGTTCGCACACATTCGAGGAGAGCAAACAACAGACAAAAATTGAGTCTCAGATGAAGGTATGATATCCCCATGTTTTAATACTGTATCTACACTTCTAGAATATTTATTTCCGGGAATTCTAGTACTTGGGCCAATTTCTTTATCACTCTTGGTCGCGAAATGGTCCGGAGAAAAGAATTGCAGGTCATTCATATCATTTTCAACGAGGATTCCAGAAGAATCATTAACCTGTCATAAATGAAACGATAAAACATTAGCTCTTAGAAATTCCATCAACGTAAAAATATGCAGGAAGGTTCCATGATAAGTATAGTATAGCTGCAAAGGCCTTGTTTGCTAAACCGAATGGTTAAATAAGTTCATAAAAATGCAATATCTATGTTTTCAAGTACTGCAATATATTATTACATCTAGGGACCTAAACATCTAGGCAAATGATTTAACAAAGAAGGCCTGATCGGTAAGATAAGCATGTTAGTAGCATTAAAAGAAGGTTCCTAACAAAGTAGTTGCATCTAGTAGAGATGCAATGGAAAAAATACTGACATTTTTCATCGAATCATTGCCTCCAGCCATATTTTTGACATCCATAACAGCACTCTGTTCTTCTATCTTGTTCATAAACTCAATGCTGTTTAACTCTTTCTGTAACGTTCTGCTTCCTGAAATTACAACGCTTTTGTTGCCCTCTTTCCTCCCCTCTTCAAGATCAGGGTTCACATTTTCTTTTTCTACACATTTAGATTCAGAGTTTCTACTGTTATCTGGAGATGATGACAACATGTGTCCTTTCTGGTCTACACATTCATCAAGCATGACCTCTAATCCAGAAAATTCAATTGACAGGTTGGAAAGTGATTCCTGCCTCAAGTCACTTTCAAGCTTCTTCTGACATCTGTTTTCTGACAGAGGAGACACCAGATCACGGTGTCTTTTTTTCAGTATAGATGGTGTGCCTGTAAAATTTTTGGCAGCACTTTTCAGAAGAACAGCTGAACTATCTTCCCTAGATGGCGAATCCCACAATTTGTATGGATTCAAGGAAGATAGCATCAGTTGGCGGATGCCAAGTGGACTGTACTCTTGCTGCATATCATTGCCAGGTTGAATAAGATCACAACTGAAGAATGGAAGATCCAAGCTTGGAAAGCGAGGAGGCTCATAGAACAAAGCTCCATAATCCTTCTGTTCATCTTTTAGAACTGGATCTTTGTCCCTGGAAGAACAGCCTTGAGTATCATTTGATGCTAAGGCAAAATCGTTAACTGGAACTAGCTTTGGTGAACAGTTTGCCTGCTCCGATCCATGTTTACAAGGAAAACAACCAGACTCCTTGGAATAGATTAAATCATCATGTTTTCTTGGAAGAACATACTCCTGCTCCACATCCCCATGCAAGGAATCATTCAACTGATAAGGATCAATACCGTACATATCTAAACCATCTTCAGGAGGAAGTTCACTTGGAACGGGGAAAGGTTTTCTAAATGAGCTTCCCAACATCTCAGAACTCGTAGAACAGCAAGACTGTGAAGCAAGAGTTCCCTCTTCAGGGATTGTGAAATTTGAAGATTGATGAAGTAACGAATCTGCAGATCCATCAATGCCACCGTAAACATTTTCAGCAGGATAACATCCATCACATCCCCTTTCTGGATATATCACCCTGCAATCTGAATTAATTACAAGATTAGGCATATCAGAACTCATAACCATGTTCCGCATGGCGGTAGAAGCATTCAATTCCATAGAAGCTTCTGGTGGAAAGGTTATATTTTCATGGTTGTTGCTGCCATTTATAGCTTGCACGAGTAGTCCTGATGCTTCTTGCCCCAGATCCAGCAAAGATATGTCCGGTAGCTCATTTGGATTAAGCTGCCAATCTTTCCCTGCAAAAGGCCCCCAATCTAAATGGAAGTCATGTTCAAGAAACTGTGAAGAGTCACTCATTTCTAAAGGCACTTCCCGCATGGAAAGTGTAATGTCTGGTAAAGCAGGGCAACAATCTTCAGAACATGTCATTGAACTGGAGCATGGATCGTTTTTATGATTGGATTCTTCACTGACTCCAAAGTCCTTTCTATTAAGTATAATTGTATTGATCATGTCATTTGTAGATCGAGACAAACCAGCCACAGTTGAACTTTGGCTGCATTCAGAAGCTTCCTCCTTTTCTACTCTGTCTTTAACAACAGTATCATCTTCACTACTCTGTTGTGCCTTCGAAGAAGAGGATGCCACTGATTGATTTCGATGACTGACAATAGGCGGACCTTGGAACTGTGAAAGTAAGCCTGACGATAAATATGTGTCCAGTTTCTTTTTGATAGAGCTGTTCCAATGATTTTTTATTGCATTATCAGTCCTGGTATCATACAGACAAATAGTTCAGAACTCAAGGTGGTAAACTTCCGTATTAATGGCACAAACGATGAAACGAGTATATAAAAGCAACTCAGACTCAGACTGAATAAATGAGATGGTAAATATATGATATATGGCGGCTGCTCTTATTTTTTAATAGAGTAAAATATTATTCATACAAGTTGCAACTATTAAATATCACTTTACCTCCCAGGCAAAAACTTCGTTAACTCTGCCCACTTGTTTCCATAAATTTGATGGGCATGAATCAGAGCCAATTCCTCTTCTTGTGTCCAAGCATCTTTGTTTATGGCAGGATTGAGATGATTGTGCCACCTGTGAAATGCATGTCATAAACAAATAAAGCAGATAACAGTGATAAAAATACTAAAAAATCTCCAGAGCTGTTTAATCACAAGAAATGAAATTTACGCTTTCATTGACATATAAGAATGAACCAGCCAACACTAGCAGAAGTGCATTTAAAAGAAAATTGAAACATAAATACAAGTATCTGGAAAATCTTTAGTTGAAGTTATTTAACAGTGGAAAGCTGTAAATAAACACAAAGAGGTCCACAGAAGAGCTACAAAGACCAAAAGACGCTCCTTCAAGCTTACCTTTCACGACATTGCTTTCCAATACGTCCAGGAAGATGCTTTGAAATGGTGGACCACTTTTTCGGCCCATATTTGTTCACACAATGGATTATCATTTCATCCTCCTGATCACATATTAAAAGATATTTAAGTTGGGTAATCATATGCCACAAAACAGAACATTGGGATTTTTTATGCCAGAATGAAACAATATTAAATTTAATTGAGAAGAATCCAGAAGGAATAAATAAATAAAAGTTTCCTAACCTCTTTTGACCAAGGACCTTTGACAAGTTCTGGATCAAGAACCTTCTGCCACCTGTGTAAGCACTGGACATCTGTTCGGTCCTTGAAACACATGAAACACTCCGCTACATATAGCACAATCTTAAATATATTGTATGGTCTACGCTATATAATGTAGGCGATAGGAATTAAAGGTCAGAATTATGCCAATAAAAAATTATAATGTGAGAAATTGATTGTCATTTTGGCTGAGAAAAACTACTCGACAATCTAAGCCACATTAGAAAGACTTATTAAAGTATATGACATGGTAAGCTGGTAAAAGCAAAAGGCCACAAGTCATCCTCAGCAGAATAGGCCATTTGCGTGATGCATACATGATATGGGCTTGGTGTTAATTCTAACTGGGATCATTTAGAAATTTTAATTTTCAATGCATCAAAAAGGAATCTCATAATTCCCCACGCAAATCAAATGTTACTATAGTTTTGTGCATGGAAGAGTATTGATAAACTCAATTTTACGCAAACTAGTAGATTCCATTTATCTCCATATTCTTGTCAAGCCAATGATGGATCATTTCTGTGCAGATATTCCTACTTAAAAAGGCCACAAGA
>CAIGRE010289276.1:0-10272 GCA_903798275.1 Fraxinus angustifolia subsp. syriaca
GGGGGTTTCTTTGATAGAAGATGGCACAGTTGCTGAAGCCATTAAAGAATTGGAGAAGGTTGCCTCCCCGAAGGGGGAGGAGAACAAGAACGGAAGTGAAAAGGGTGAGAGTTCACCATCAGCGTCTGATGGAAATGGAAAGGAAATGAGCAAGAAAAATGAGAAAGGCGAGTGTTCATCATCATCACCTGATGGAAAAAGTGGAGAATCTTCTTTAATGAGTGAGGAAAAAGGGGTTTTTTCTGATCTGAAGGAGTATGAGAAGAAGGCATTGACAGAGCTCAGATCGAAGATTGAAGAGGCCATTTTGACGAACAAGTTGTTTAAGGTGAAGAAGGAAGAGAAACACGTCCAGAAGGAGAAGCTGGATAAAGAAAACGAAGAAGAATCTGTGAAAGATGATAAAGTAAAGGGAAAAGAAGAGAAGTCTGACGTCGAAGGGGAAAATATTGTTGACAAGGGGAAATCAAAACTGGAGGACAATGAAGAAAAATCCGATGAAGCTAAAAATGTGGAAAAAGAGGTTGAAATTAATCACAATATTTCCCTGTGGGGTGTTCCATTATTGCCAAGCAAGGGAGATAAAGGCACAGATATTTTGCTCTTGAAATTCTTGATAGCCAGAGAGTTTAAGGTCAATGATGCCTTTGAGATGTTGAAGAACACCCTTAAATGGAGGAAGGAAAATAAGATTGATTCAATCATGGAGGAAGATTTTGGGAATGAATATGACACTATGGCCTACACGAGGGGACTGGATCGCGAAGGCCATATGGTTTGCTACAATGTTTATGGGGTATTTGCGAATGATGAAGTATACAACAAGACCGTTGGTACAGAAGCCACCCGTGAGAGGTTCTTGAGATGGAGGTTTCAGTTAATGGAGAAGCAGATTCAGAAGCTTGATTTCAAGCCCAGTGGTGTATCCTCGTTGCTCCAAATTAATGATCTCAAGAACACTCCAGGACCTTCAAGGAAGGATCTTCGGCTTGCAACAAAACGAGCTGTGGGGATTCTGCAGGATAATTATCCTGAATTTGTTGCAAGAAATGTAAGCATTTCTTTCATCTTCATATGATCTCTGTTCAGAAAGAAATTCTAATGTTCTAGTTACCTTTATTGATGGCTTCATATGTCAAATGTAGATCTTTATCAATGTACCTTTCTGGTATTATGCCTTTAGTGCGCTCTTATCACCTTTCTTAACACAAAGGACCAAGAGCAAATTTGTCTTTAGTCGTCCAGCGAGGGTTACTGAAACGCTACTCAAGTAAGCAAAGTTGTTTTTCTCCCTCTCGTTAGTTGTTTTAGTGGAGGCTTCCACGACTGATATATGACACTTTGACTGCAGGTACATTGGTGCAGAGCAAATTCCAGTTCACTATGGAGGGCTTAGAAAAGAGAATGATCCTGATTTTTCGACCGAAGATGCTGCTTCTGAGATTTCTGTTAAGGCTGGAGTAACTGAAACCATTGAAATTCCTGCACCAGAGGTAAATCAACTACTATTCAGCATCCACTTTGTAAACAACAAACTAAATCTTATTCCTAACGAACTTTGTGGAACTATACGGATCATCTTTAGTCACACAATTTGTGCACAGTTTAAATATCTCCAATTTTTGTCTAAACAGGTTGGAAATACATTGATGTGGGACCTGACTATAGTAGGTTGGGATGTGAATTACAAAGAGGAGTTTGTTCCAACAGATGAAGGGTCTTACACCATAATCGTGAAGAAGGGAAGGAAGATAAGTTGGCAAGATGATTCCATTCGCAATTCTTTTAGGAACAGCGAACCTGGCAAGGTTGTGATCACAGTTGACAACGGGATTTTCAAAAAGAAGCGAGTCTTATACAGATACAAGACCATGAGTACCGCTGCTGCTTCTTAAGTTGGTTGCTTAGATAATAATGTTTTGATGGCAATTGCCTGGAAGAATATTTTCTCCTTTTTCTGGTTTTTTGTTATATTTCTAGGTTCAGAATTCAGACATAAACTGGTGGCTAGTACGCCCTGCTAATTATAGGAAAAGGTTCTTTTTGTAACCTCCGAAATCAACTGTGGGGTGAAAGTTCTCTGTAGTGTTGACAATCATTCCTCTAACAAAGCACAAGCACCGGAGCTAATGGCCTGTTTAGCATTTGGAGTTTACAGTAGACCCAATTGTCAACAGGTAATTTCAGAAGCAAAAGCTTGGACTGTTTCAATCTCTTCCCACAAGGATGAAGGCAATTATCTAAGTGTCAACCAAGGGCCAAAGAATTATCAATATACATAGTAAAATTTGCATAAATGACTAGAAGTCTGTCCAAAATCAATGACAAGAAAGCACTCATCTAACTATTTTTTGTCTGTAGATATTTTTATTGAATAGATTTTGCAAGAAAAGATCAACAAAGTGGAAAGAGCAATGCACCGAAGCCCACAATCCAATCTTCAATCGTTTTCTCTTCAATAAAACACACTTAATCGAAGATAAAACATCTAATCCATCTTAGGCAACCAAATGTCAACAATACGGTGTTTCTAGAAGCATCATGTGCATCTATGTCTCTATAAGCAAAGGAAGAGAGGGAGGAAGGTAAAATTTCACTCTATGAAAGATATAGAAGCAACCCGCGCCCTTCCCAACCACCCAGTGGAAGAAAAGGACAAAAAACATGCATCAAGGAAAAAATAAATAAAAAATGAAACATCTATGTATATTATCTTCCACCAACATGACCCACATAGACCACTACGCTGATGAGTCCTCCAGGCGCAAGTATTCTTTTGGCAGCCTCGAGTGCATGTAATGTAGTCTACGACAAAGTTACGACTTTCTTGTCACCTCCAGGAAGGTAACCCAAGTTGAAAGCAACTAACCTGAAAACAATGGTGAAAGCGATGAAGGCAAAATATGATTTAACATAACACCAAAAGGTGTCCTATACGTTAGATACTAAGGTCTCCAACAAAAGTTTCATATTGCAACAATACCTCGCAGCAGTACCACTGGGAACAATTTCCTCCATTTTAGTCTGACAAATGGCATAAAGCTCTAGAGTTCTCTCTGCATAGCCACAGTAAAAAAGACCCTTCTTCATTGAATATCTCGTATATGTTTCCAGAGAATGAGAAACGACCGCGGAAAAGGGTCTGACAAACTGAAATTTAATACATGATGATAGTTCAGAGTTAACAATACGTAACTCTTTTAACTGATAGAAATGATAGCAGCTCATACTTAGAGACAACCTGGAATAACGTTGGTCTGCAGGTGCTTTGCACAATATACAAGGAAAGGAAGTTTGTGGCTGCCCAAATTTCGGTTTTGCTTTACCTCGTAATTCAAATTCATACTTGTTAAATTAAATATCCAATTTCTAGTAATCTTTTCTTCTTTTTTTCAATTAGTTTAGTAGCAACACTAGTTGATATAATCTAAAATATACTTGCACACGACATTCAACACTGAAACAAGAATCTGAGTCTAACCTTTGTATATCTCAGTTTATTCTCTCTTAGCAGTTTCTGCTTGTATAATAAATGCAGCAAAGTCTTATAGGCACCAAGGATTCAATTCTTAGTGGTAAAAATAATAGGTTTGACATAAATATTATCACAATCATCATGTCATGGACGACTAGAAATTGGAAAAAAAAAGGAAGTAACCTCATCCGAATTGACCCAGCAAAGAATAGGCATTCTCTAGGGCAAATTTTTGTAGATTCATTGCTTAAACACGACCTCTACGCACTTCATCTGGAACCACTCTTACATTGCCAAGGTATCATATCAATTTCCATAAGTGGAATCAACAACTACATCCCCTTTCCGGGTAGCATTCTTCTAGAGTCGAATATGTGAAGAAATCATTCAATTCACAGCAATAAATTGTATATATTAATAAATTGATAACACTTGAAGAATTAGAATACTCTCTTATTGGTAAGTGATAAGTACCTACGAGTGCGCAACTTCAGTGGCCTTCTTTTCTCCAAGTATATCCTCTAGCCCTGCGCAATCACACAATTTTAACCAAGTAAGCTCGGATTCAGCAAATTAACCGGTAGCAAAAAGAACGAACCTGTAAACGGGGAGTCGTTGCATTTGGAAATTTTATTGAAGAGATTCTCCGGCGCGGAAGTAACGACGTCGTTTTATCTGTCAAGACTGATGTTTTTTAGGGATTGAATGTAACTTTGATAGCTAAAAGCCTAAAATGGTGATGCAGAGACGATGAATTTGAAATTGGTTTGAAACTGCGTGATATTCTGAATTGCTAAGTACACAGTTTGCTTTTCATCAACCAGAAGAATCACCAATAAGAAATGTGGGCAAAGAGGAACTTCACCAAGAGCAAAAATTCAGTACACGAAAAAGCAAAAATAATATAACATCAACCAGCTGCTTCTGAGCAGTTTATGGAAAATGTGCTCTCGACACTAATGTATAACGTTGCTAAGAGCAGCGTTAAAAGTACCCAAGAAACATTCAAGAGTACTTTAAATATTCTGATTCAACGATTCACTGGAAAAGTATGGTTTATTTTTTTTCCTTGATACGGACCATACAGCGCACAACTCTACAATTTATGTCCTCGGAGACTTCACTGGATACCATACTTGAAAAAAGTTTCTTTCTCATATATACATAACTTGCTCGAGTTATTTCATTTTCCCTGTTATGACACTGTTACTAGTTGAAAACAACATAAATAATACTAATCGTTGTTCATTCATCGCAACAACGTACAACTTGACAAGGAGAAAACCCCATCAATTCATCACTCACAAAAACCATCATCTCCTTCTTCAAAACCCAGAAAATTTGTTATTTGCCGTGTAACACAGTGTGACACTGATAGGCGTGGTTCTAATTATTCAAATTCGATCTACTGCTCTACAAGGACAGTTCATACATTTATCTGCATTCAATCTGGTAAACCCAGACTCGACAACTAGAAAGGATGGACAAAATGGAAAACAGCAAGAAGAATCTGCTTAAGCATCATTGAGTGCAAGAACTCCAGGTAGCTGTTTCCCCTCGAGAAGCTCCAAGCTAGCACCACCTCCAGTTGAGATGTGGCTCATCTTGTCCGCCACCCCAACCTTTTCAACAGCAGCAACAGAGTCACCTCCTCCAATGATAGTAGTCACTCCCTTGCCACTGAGTTCTGCCAATTTCTTGGCTATGGCCTGAAATAATGAATATGTATGCTCATTTTTAATATCCGAGCAATTTGTTCATGAAGTTAAATAAGTGAAATGTCTTGAAGAATGCAATCTATCATCAAGTACCTCAGTTCCGGCTGCAAACTTGTCAAACTCAAACACACCCATTGGTCCATTCCAAATGATGGTTTTGGTAGTATCTAAAGCTTCACTAAATGATTTGATGGAGTCAGGTCCAATATCTAATCCCATCCAGCCATCAGGGATTCCAGATGCTGGAACAACCTGCAAAAATATTGAGGAACATCTCAATCGTCATGTACTATAGGAACATGAATTAGAATATTAGGTGCTGCAGTCATGTTCTCTACAAGTAGCAGCACATGTTCTCTACAAGTAAAAATAGAACAAAGGAGAAATCAAAGTCGAAATAGATCAAGTCCAGCTCAAGATTAAAACAATAGTTAAGCAAACTGCCAACCTTGCTATTAGCATCAGCAGCAAACTTGTCAGCAGCAACTACATCAGAAGGTAACAATAAAGATACCCCTTTAGCCTTGGCCTTCTCCATGAGTGAAGTTGCAAGATCAAGCTTGTCCTCCTCAACAAGTGAAGATCCCACAGCATGTCCTTGGGCTTTGTAGAAGGTAAAGATCATTCCTCCACCCAATAAGAGAAGGTCTACCTTCTCTAACAGTGACTCGATAACTCCAATTTTACTGGATACCTTTGACCCACCAACAATTGCAGCAAATGGCTTCTTGGGGTTGGAAACAGCCCCAACTAAATAGTCAAGCTCCTGAGACAGAAGAAAAGTTCAGAGTGAATATATACAGAATGCTTGTTCAATCATACATATGCAAGTCAACTGCAGGTATACAGTCATAAAAAAATAAAAAAACTAGAACTCCATTAATTACAAATTCAATTTAGAAATACTCAATGCGACAGTTCACATCTGCAGTACTGGATATATTAATGGAGCCTTGATGTATGTAGACTAATTGTTCTATCAAACAACAGAATATATAAAAGTTAAGCAAGTCTAAAGTATCTGCATACCTTCTGCATAAGGAATCCAGCCACAGCAGGTTTCAAGTACTTGGTCACTCCCTCTGTCGAAGCATGGGCTCTATGTGCAGTTCCAAAGGCATCGTTAACATACAAGTCTGCAAGGGATGCAAGCTTCTTTGCAAACTCAGGATCATTCTTTTCCTCTTCTTTGTAAAATCTAACATTCTCCAAGAGAAGAACACCTCCTTCTGGGAGTTCGCTCACCAATTTCACAACTTCTTCACCAATACAGTCGTTAGCCATCTTGACCTATTGATAGCATGGAGACATGATGAGCAAAGAACCATCTTTCTTACGAAAATTTGATAGCTTTAACACATAAAAACCTCTACAATATATGTAATTTAAGAGAAAACCAACCTCAACTCCAAGTAGTTCAGAGAGCCTGAGCACAAGAGGCTTTAAACTGAACTTCGGCATAACACCTTTTGGACGCCCCTAAACCCCACAATTCAAACAATGGAATAACATAATTAGTTAAAAAAAAATACCGAATATGACAGTAAAATGAAAGAAGATGCAAATAGAGTAACTAAAAGCACGAATTGAACAGATAACAAAAGACAAAAATTAGAATGACAAGTTTGCTGTGCCATGAACAATAGAAATCATCTAGCTAAATAATCATCACCAATTCCAAATTCAGTATAACCTACTGCAGCATAATCTCTATCCCTGAACTGTGAGACAACCAGATTTTTATGGGAAAAATTGCAGGACAAGGAAATAATTAGCATCCTATATTTGTATCTGAGGACAATCTTTCATCCACCCTAATAAAGCACATCGCTGTAAACAGACTTGGAAAACCTTCAAACTCTTAATATCAAGTCAAATCAAAGTGGTATGCAGCACGAATATATAATTACCACGAAATATAACAAAGATCTAAAATCAATGGAAAGGAAATCGTAATATTTAAAAAAAAAAAAAAGACAAGGTCAAATCCCACGGATCAAAGTACATAGCAATAAAATACATATCATCAATTCGATCAAGCAGATCGAAACAATATAAATTAAAAATAGCCATAATGATCCAACTAGCAAATATTCCTAATTTAACTTCAGAACTATAGATTAAAAACTAATCTTCAGATTAAAGAAGAAATTATACTTACAAGGTGAGAGGCGAGGATGACTTTAGCTCCATAGCCGATCAAGTATTTGATGGTGGGGACGGCGGCTCGGACTCTAGTGTCGTCGGTGATGTTGAAGTTATCGTCCAATGGAACGTTCAGATCCACTCTAACAAACACTCTCTTCCCCTTCAGATCTGCTTCCTTCAGTGATCCGACGCTCTTCTTTGTCGCCATTTATGCCAAGAAAAAACCTAAACAAACACAAAATCGATTCCAATTATCATATACATATACAGAAATGCGCGTATATATTTGCAAATATAGATTAATGGGAAAGGATAATAGTTGAGCTTACAGTATGCAAATCGAGGTGCAAGTAAAGAGACGAAAACTAAAATACAAGGAGATCGCGTAGAAATGGAAGGTTCTAGAATTTTATAGGTTAGAAAAGGGCGTAGTATGGTTTTGCTAAAAAGCGCTGGGGGTGCGCTTTGCACTTTCCATTCCAAAATTTTGACGGGGAACCGTTGGCGAACCTTGGCCAAGGAAATTGTTTCGGATCTTAAGCATATTCATGAATAGCTATGGGTACAGAATTAATCCCACAGAATTGTTACAGGATTTTAAAATGGAATGACGTGGCAAAGTTGACAAAAAAATGAAAAAGACGTCCAATGAAACAAAAATGGGGAAAGGCAAAGCCTTTCACAATATTTTCCCCAAATTTCTCCACGATTCCCCTCACTTCTTCTCCCATTCATCTCTGGCCAAAATCTGGTGAATCGAACGTTGTGCAACACCAAAATACGGTGAATAGGAAAGCCGACCGCATTGTTCAGCAATAAAGCCATTTTTTGGGTAGACAAAGTAATTTTTTTCTTGGGTTCTAAATTGGTTTGCTAATTCCGGAAGCCATAGCTATGTTTTCAAATGTGGAAGCTGAAATTCCATTTTTTCAACTAAAAGTTCCTTCATTGGAAGCTATTGTGTTTGGCCACTGAGTTTCATAAATGTGATTGTGTGTAAACAATATTTGATAGTTCGGCCGAGGGGAATGATTGGTAATTTATAATCTTCGAAGATACTGGGACTGGAGCAAGTATTTAAACAAAGTTGTGTTTATTTATTTTGTCTTTGAAAAGTTGCAATCTTTGGGAAGATTAGTTTGATATATTGCTTCAACATAGTGTAATTAATTTCCTTCGATTCATTGATGTTTTATTTCACTTGAACATTGCACAAATTATTGAGGACAAATTTCAGTTAAGTACTTTATCCATCACTTGCATTTAGCCATTGTTGAATTTCAGTTTACAAAATATTTGTTAATTACAATTGGGCAACTTTGTTTTTTCAGCAGATATCGACTAGAATGAGAATAAGAAATATTGGAGTCGTCATGGTTGTAGAAGCAACACGCACTACTTTGGACAATGCAAGTCAAAATGTCGATGCACTAGTTGTGACCTCGAATATCGAAAATGTTTTGAGGTTGAACGGGATACCGATAACAAATGACGATTGTTCTTCACTTTTAGTAATGACTGAGGATATTTCGATTGGGTGAAAGATGAATATTTAGGCGGAGAATCAAGTTCTGTTAATGACACCTTGAGTCGTGCGCCTAATGAGGAAAACGAAGAATTTCCAAGACTCTTTGATGGGCTAGCTCGAATTAGCGAGAAACGAGACATCGACATATCATTGCATGTGACTTTCAGCAAGGGAAAATGAATTGTCAAATGTGATGGGAAAGGAAATAGGTCGACATGAACGGGTGATTTGAATTACGTTTGTGGTAGAAGACGACTATGATGTCAATTTCAATTTATGCTTCATGTTTGGAAACACAATTTCAATTGCATTTTGCATTGTCCGATCTTGATGAGTAATGAGCTTCATCATGCATGCTCTCAAGCCATGTTCTGGATAGCCACACAAAAGTCCTCGTGTCCTCATTTGATAACAATCCACAGCCTAGTAGTGTCGACTGTCCATGACGATTGACGCCAACAAAAGGGGCGAAGGGCATGTCTTACTTATTAGTGAGATACGTAGTATCAAAAATGACAACATCACCAAACTCCTTGTAAGATTGCCTACATTTATTATCTGCCCAAAAAACATTCCTTAATCGTGAGTCATCATCTAAATCCATACTAAAATAAAATCCCGAGCACCGTGCTTACATCCTTGAAAAGTACGCATGTATTGCGATAGCATCTCCTTCTCCAAGGCGTAATCGTCTCACTTGTTCAATGTAGTTTCGACAATCTTTTTCCACAAAGTCGTATTCTCATATCCACCTGCTTCCACAACTATGGAGTTGTAACTTTTGTGCTAGGAGATTCCTGCCATATCATTCACTTCAAGCTTTCGTCTCACAGTCACACTCAATTTTCAGTTGCATCAATATAGCCTAGACTTGGAAGGACTCGTTTTGTGATTGTGGTTTAGGTACACCTTATTAATTCTCCATCTTCCAAGACAATTTAAAGTTACAGATATTCTTGCTTTACAATTTGTCTGACTTGTTGGTTGCGACTTTAAGGAGCCGCCTGTAGCAAATGTTCTTCAACCTTCACGGCCACATGTGAACGTCACATACCTCATAACTCCATCGTCCCTTTTTTCGAATTCTTTTTTCTCACTAGGAAGCCTACGGCATAAACATATCTTTTGTAGAAATCCAATATTTCGTTCTCATCGGTAAACATCATACCAATCTTAGGCACAGTCGTGCCATCTCCTCCTACATTTTTAGTGTCCAATATGTTCAAATTGTTCACAGCGTTCTCGTTATCACAGTCCAGTAACAATTCATGACTCTCATATTCTATAATTTCTTTTCCTGAATAGAATACAAAGGATTGATGTATAAATGATAAGTTAACAAACATTTTGTAAACTAAAATTCAACAATGGCTAAATGTAAGTGATGAATAAAGTACTCAACT
>CAIGRE010289315.1:0-13878 GCA_903798275.1 Fraxinus angustifolia subsp. syriaca
GTTGTACAAAAGTGACATTTATTAATTTCTTCACACCAAGTCAATCCATTTAATGTCCCCAAAATTGCCATCCTCTTGCAAAGAACTTTTAGGTTGTTTAGATATATACTTTACCTTGAGCTTTCTATTGTCTGATAATAATGTCATCGGTGGTTATATGTACGTTAACATCTAATTGTCATTTCAATGACACGTCAAATTACTCATTTAAATCCAAGTTAGGGATCATATTTATTTATTTAAATGTAGATTTTAAAATACATCACATGTGCATCCAAATTCTTTTATTTTTATCAAAGGCCCAACACAAAGATGATTTTTACTATGTTTGCTATTTCCTTTTATATTATATATCCTATTTCCTTTAACTGCTAATAATCTAACAACACGTGTTTTTGGGCAATTAGATGGTTAGAATAGCAGACTATCCCATATTGTCCCTTGATCAGATTTTTTTAGAGCCTAGAAAACTCGCTTCTCGTCAAAATGGTATCTCGTATCCCACCACTCAGCTCAGAGTGGAAATAAAAAACATAAATGGACTTAATTTTGGAAAGGATATCATTTATTTTGTTTGATTTCCCACCTAAAAAAAGTAAAATTTACAGAAGTGTGTTAAAACCTATCAATTTAGTGCTAATAAAACCTATAGATTTAGTGCTATTTAAGTTAAAACTTTAAAAAATAAGATTACCCCAATAAGGCCCATTGGGCCTCATTCCATGCCAGACAGCTACTCAAATGGGCCTATACTCAATAGAAGATGACAGCCCGAAAATCATCGTCTCCCTCCCTCTGCCCCATCACTGCATGGCCATATTGGCTCCACTACTACCCATTACAGCCTATTCTTGCATAGATAGATACACACGAATATACATGTAATATATATACATACCTCAAATTGTGGTGTTCTTAGTAATTAATTAATGGCATTCATTCTCAATTCTTCATTCTTACCCTCAATTCCTCTGTACACCCAACACATATCCGACCCTCAATTTCGTCTCTTTCTAGGAAATGCACAATAATATGTGGAGCGAAGGAAGAAGAATCAAAATTTAGAAAATCCCAATTTAATTTTTTGAAGCTTTCTGTAACATTAACGGTAATTTCAGCTTCACTGCCCCAGCCTTCACTAGTAGTTAAAATGCGTGAAAAGAAGCGTCTGAGGCACTAACATCAGAGGAATGGAAAACATAGGTTATATTGAAATCTTGGACTTGAACACAGGAAATAACCATTGTCCAAGTTTAGTAACCGTAATAAGCTCCTCTCTCGAATCTTGATCTAAAACTAGAGTGTCAAGAATCATGTCAAGATTGTTGCCTTCCATACAAGAAATAAATGGTGTTGCTCAACTCCTTTCCTCTTTTTTTTTCTATTTGAAGTTGTTGGTTTTTGCCCACTCAAGAGTTCAACAAATACAATTTCAAAACTATAAACATCACTCTTTTCTATAAATTGACTTGGGGATCAATATATCCAAATGTTTCTTTCAGTCGGGTAGTTAAATGAGTTTGATCCACTTCAATTGACATTGAAATCTCCAAGTCCGAAACTTTTGTTATATACTTTTCATCAAGATATCTAAATGTTCCTTTTGTTAATGAATTGCTTTACTTGCTTTTCATCTACTTTGATTTTTTTATTGTTACAATTTTTTAAGTGATCACTGACTTTGTCCAATTCTTTAGAAGTGAAAAGTCTTATATTACCGAGTACAATTTCATTTATTGATATTTGTTGTTGTAACAAGAGGCTGCCATTTCATTTGAATAATTTTTCACTTGTGCTTTTTGTTCTTTCTCTTCATTTTATTGATATTCGTTGTTGCAACATGCAGAGTAATTCAATATTTATTGTGTCATCTGAATTTTCTCTACACATTCTCTCCATGAAAAGAAGCGATTCAAACATTTTGTAGATGGACCATGCCAAATGAGAGTAGAGCGGTAGTGGACTTTGGTGGCCTGACTCATGGCCTATAATTCAATTTTTTTTTTTTACAAATTTATTTTCATACAATAAAATATTTTGCACGTATGTCCAAAGCTTTTTCATACTTTTTAAACGTACATTCTCCAAAAATTCACTATTCCAAACATTATTTTCCCAAATAATGGCCATCAAAATTATTTTTGTCTAAATTAAATTTTCGAAAAATACAAATAAGAAAATAAATGTAATTTTATATTATAGAATAAGAGAAATGTAAATTGAAAATTTTTATATTAAGATGAGAGGTTTCTGTAATTAATAAAGTTAAGACGGAATGTCTCTGTAATTTATTGAAGTTGAATTTGTTAATTTAAGATTTCACATAGAAAAATTAAATGAAAATACATATGGCCACTTTTTCCCGGGACCCCGGCACTTGTAAACGATTGTTACCATTTCTCCTGCCATCACCAAAATAACCATCGGGACATGGATAATTGTTGCATTCATTGATATTTGGCCCTCCCAGTCAAGCGTTACAACAAAACTGTTAAAAGTTTTTATGCTCGATTGTACAATAAATAAAGTTTTAATTAACAAATTAGTAAAGGTACAACTAACTGTGGCATCCTAGAGCGAGGTAAGGATTGCTCTCATATCCTTCCTTGCACCTACAACGATATCCTTGAACATCGGTGTCAGAATCAATACGATAACTATATTGTTGACATGCATAATCAATAGAATCATGTGCTAATTCACTACAATTTCGAAAACCAAATATTGTCCAGTCCATCACCAATGGCATATCTGTCAACGTTGGAACATTGTCGAATCATTGAGGTCATATAAATGAAATTTGGAACTAGGACTATCCATCATTCCCATGAATGCAAAGCTACAACCGGAAAGCTTGGGTTGCAACCAGTTACCGTACATTTGGACAAGTAAACATCAAGAGATCTTTGACCTTTGAGTATCAAGGCCGGACAACAGTTACCACCTGGACATGATCTAGTATCGTTTATGATAGTGTTTTTACACACTTATTGAATGCCTAAATAACCTTAATATTGATTAAAAGAGTGAATTTTTACTCATAATTGTGTAATTATTGCTTTTATAGGATAAAACCACCAATTGAAGAAGAACAAGGCAAAATGAAAGAGAAAATGGACTAAAAGTGTACAAAAGCTTAAATTTGGGGATCAAGGTGTAAAAATGCTGAAAATTGACGAAATTTGCATGCATTTTATCAATGCCATAATCGAAAGACATGTCAAATTTGAGGATCAAATTGTACAAGATCAAAAGTGAGAGACATAGTGTACAATTATTGGAGGACATAAGCTATGAAACAGTGGTGGCAAATGTTCTCATGTACCCTCGGGGTACTATGCGTGTGTGCTATGTAGGGATGGCAATGGAGTGGGACGGGGTTGGGGTAACCTCTCTCTCCCCCAGCCCTGCCAAGTAATTCCTGCCCCATTCCCGCTTCGTTACCCGTTTAAGGCGAGGCATGGCCCTTGCCCCTTTTACTGCCCTATTTAATTCTTTTTTTTTTCTAGTTTTTTATAATTTATTTTTATTGTCCACATTCATTAGATTTAGAAAAATAATTTTTGTTGCTATTTTCTATTGGAACTAATGAAATTTCACGAAATTTCCTATTTAAAGTATTGAATTCTAAAAAAATTTTAAAAAATCAAACAAGGCATGGCGGGGCAGCCGTACCCACCCTAGGGAAAAATTCCCTAACCCATCCCCACCTCGACTACCCGATTAAACGGGTTATCCCCGCCCCGTTCGGGGTATCGCCCCACGAGTATCGAGGTTTTCAAATTTTTTTGTCATCCCTAGCGCCATGTATTCATAAGCTTAATTTTCTACCTCATTTGTGTAATTTTTGATTTATTTTGGGGTTGTTTTTGGACTTTTTAGGGTTTCATTTTAGGTTATTTAAATAGCCAATTTTGCAGCCATTAGCCCCAATCTTCATTCACTCTTCATTTCATACTCATTTTGGAGGAAAAAGTGGCAAGAACTAGGGCACAAAGGGAAAGAAAAAAAATGGTGAGATTTGAGAAAAATCAAGACCAAGTCATTGCTGCATTCAAGAATCCAACCAAAAGACGGAGAGCTATTTTTACAAAAAGTTAATGTAATTGATTGGATTTTAAATTAATTAATTATGGCTACTTTTGCTTGAGAAAGGTAATTAGTTAAAATAAGTAAATCGGGTCTAACATACTTAGTGACTAATTTGTTAATTTACATGTGGATAAATTAATTGGACAACGATTAAGTGAAATAATTAATCTCAACTACTTTAATCTCCCAAATTTCCCTGATTTTTAGATTTGTTATTTTTGTAAAGTTTTTACTATTTTTACTATTTTTAAAATCAAGATTCCATTATGTGTTTCATTGTTAGATATAAATTAACTATTGTGTAATCAAATAAGCATTCTCATGGAGTCGAAACTCGGACTCATTTGCCCACTTTATTACACTTTATTACTTGTACGTGACCCGTACGCTTGCAGCACACTATTTTTAGTGAGCAATTTGATTCTAACGGAATGCAACAGTATGATAGACAACCACCACCAATGTTACTTGGAATCGATACACTTGGATTTGATACTCCTTTTACAGTGGCCAAGTCATCACAACCAACGACTGTAATCTGATTTGCATCTCAAAGTGTACAAGGACTATCAAGTGAGAAATCAATACTTATTTCAGAGCTGTTCAGTCATTCATGATGCACATTATGATGTCATGCATCGAGAAGAGATGGCACGGCTATGACAACAAACCGATTTTGTTGAATGAAGTGACCCATTGTTGTATGCCCTACTGATTCCTTGTTGGCCCTTCTAACCATTGGTTTCAATAGTGACCACATGGCATGTGATGGTTGGACATAAAATCGAGTCCTCGTAAATAGGCAATGCTCTTATTTGTTTATAAATAAGTAACGATTAATTTTAATTAAGACATTTTATCTACTCTCATGTTATATGAAAATATTTGATCAAAATTTGAAGGGTTAAAAAGTAAACATAAATAAATTTTTATTCCCATTTCAACAATTAGTAACTCATTTGTTATGCAATAGGCGACTTTGTTTGTCTGTATGTTACTCGTTTAACTACAAAGATTTCTAGAAATATCATTGTACAAGAGTGACGTGTATTCTTGGTCTTCACACCAAGTCAATCCTTTTAATTTCCACAAAGTTGAGTATATTGCAAAAGAATTTTTAGGTTTTTCCTTGAGCTTTATTTGTTTGATAATAAATGTCATTGGTTGTTATATGTATGTTAACTTCTAATTTTCATTTCAACGGAATATTCAATTATTCATTTAAACCTAAAGGCCTATTTGATTCCCACTAATATATTTTATGGTTTATTATATGATCATTTTCAACCACACATTCACATAATTAAATATTCTACAAGTTCTCTCAAAACTTTTCCAAAAAATATTATTCAAAACTCATTTTCTTTCTAATTAATGGGAATCAAACATGTTGACCCCAAAAATTGCACCGGTGACGTGGCCAACGGATACCAAAATTTTTCGCATCAACATGAGTTGAATCTCGATTTAAGTAGAACCAATCGACGGTTGAATGCACAAACCGACAAGAGAATAATTCCTAGTGTAGGGACACTTGTTACGAGCTTCTTTTTACTAAAAAGTGGGTCGATTTTGTATGATATGTGGTAAGAAGAGAGGATTCAAGAGTCTAAAATTTCATTAGCCTTTAATGGCACCAAGTGTGGGTTTTTATACTTGAATTAAGATAAATGAGACATGTTAGATGATGGAGCACGTGGCCATGCCGGATCAATTGGTCCTTGTTGCCAGCATCAATCAATCAATCAAAACATTAAATGTTAAGATCCTCCCCATATCTTCCCCTGTTAAGTCCTAGCCTTTGCAAATGGGATTTGACTCTAGATGTGCAGAGGCGGCGTTGACAATGAAACGTCTTGTCAATCATTTCAGTGTAAGATCTGTTGGGGATTTCATCATTCACCTCGTTGGGATCGACTCTTATTAAGGCCTCTGCCCAAAAATGGATCGGCTAATCTTCGTTATGTTGAAAGGGGGTCGCCCTACACATAACAGGGTTGCCTACGTTCCCCTTGCAAGGTGTGGGCCCTCCCTATATGTCAAGTGATCAGATTAAACATGATTTTTTATATGAATAACAACAATTCCAGAAGTCTAGGTATGATTATTTATATAATGCATGGACTTTCTAGTTTAGGGGTTTGTTAACCGAAGCTCATGATGAGGCTGATTAGTCCTGACGAGGTTCACAAAGTAGGTGATAATCCTCTTTGATCATCGAAGATAGAGATGAGACTGAAAGGCATTAGGCGAGGTCCTAGGAGGAAGCGACGAGCCTCTTTGGTCATTGAAGATTGAGATGAGGTAAAGAGGTGCTAGGCGAGGTCTTTGGAGAAAGCGATGAGCCTCTTTAGTCATTGTAGACAAATTTGACGAAGCACTTGGAGGCATGCCCTAATGATTTGAAAGATGTTAATTCATAATAAAACACATCTGGGAACATGACAGTTTCCAAGGTTTGAGTTACGTGCACATTTAATGCGCAATGATGACAATGTTTCACCTTTGGTGAAGCTCACGCAAATACAAGGCGCGTGTGTAGCACAGTGTAACCTGGGCCCTTGATTTGAGTTTCTATTGAGCTGGTTTTAACATCACTGATGAGCTTATAGGTGTATGGCCTAGATTGAAGTAAATGGAAGATCTAACAGTGAGGATCATTTGCCCTGTATATATAAAAGGTTGAAACCCACTTTTTCCTCTTTCTTCACCCTGTGAAAGTTTTGAGCCTTAACTTGCTGGAACTATTATCTCCGACCTTAATATTCTCCTACTGTCAACGGCACTCGACTCCATTTTCTCCAATTTTCGAGTACACTGGGACCTGGGTCTTTATCAGTTGTGTAAGTGTCCATCATTATTAAGACATTTCCTTCGCGTGTTGAGTTTAGATTGCTTCATCTTCGAAAAGAGACGCATCTGGGGGTCTTTTGAGGTTAATATGCATTGATTTATGTCGAGGCGGGTATTCCTCCAATAATTCCCACTGAACAGATCGTGGAGGCCATAGAGGGCCCTCACAGTGCGTGGATGATGTCGGAGGGCCTTATAGATTATGGTATTATATAGGGGGCTCCTTATAGCCCTCGACATAAAGGAAAATAAGCTAGAAACCTTCCGGAGAGGTATATGATACTTGAAAATATAAAAAAGTTTGTGTCGACCCCTGAAGAGAGGGCTTGTTTCCCTAGTGAGGGTTGTGTGGTGGTGAGTAAGGCCATTCTAGCCAGGGAGATGAGATTGCCTCAGCACCATTTTTTAGGTACATCCTTAAGCAGTACAATTTGGCTCTTACCCAACTAGTACCTAATGTATGGAGCCAATTAGCAGGGGCCTTCCTTCTTTGGAAGGAAGTCACTATTGGCGAGGATACACCTCCACACGTCTTCTAGACCCTTTTCCAACCCAGAGCTTCTAGGGGGAGTGACTACAAGTGGTGGTATTATGAATCCTTGGGGTCCATATTCCCCTTTCATCTGGGGAACCCTAACTTTTATCAAAAACTGGAAGTCGTCCTGGTTTTGGGTCAAGGTTCACTGGCAAAAAACGGAAGGAAATGTGGTTCCAGAGATTACTGTGCTAACCCAATACGATGAGTATATTGAGTCAAGCTCTCTTTCATTGTGTTGTTTTATCCCACTCCTTCCTACATGTTATCTAACGTGGGCTCTATACAGCTACAGTTAACCAGTTCGAGCCATATGAGTAAGCTATTATTCGGGCAATATACGAGTTTCCTGCGAACAAGAGGTATTTCAAGAACTTCTTCAGCAAGCGAAATCGCTTTGTCATGCATCTACTGATGGCCACGAAAGGTAAAACGAGGCGGTCTGTCCCTGTGCTTGTAATTTATTAATCAAATTCGGTGATTCCTAATCACTTCTTTTCCTTGTATAGAAACATGGAAAAAAGGAATATATGAAGCCTAAACTTCTACTATTGAGAAGCCTGGAGGAGGCTCAGAAGAAAAAGCCCATGAGTGGTGAGTCGTCTTCGTATAAGAATCAGCGGGATAAACTGGCCCGTCTTTCCAGAATGAAACAACGCCCCTCCGAAGAAGAAAGGTGAGAAAGAGAAGGGGAAAAGTGACAAGCGTAAGGGAATGGAGGTTCCCTTGGAGAGGCCTCCAAAAATGAAATTGGTGTTATCGAAGAACACCGGGCCCGATCCTCTCCTGAAGCGCCAAATCACCACTGGGGAGTCACTTCACCAACCGATTTGTCCCAAGCCCATTTCCTCAGTAAAGTTGTGGAGGCAGATAATGCGGATGAGGAGGGGGTTAATTTGGTGAAAAAGAGACGGTGCAAGGGGGCAAGTAGTGCCTTTCTGAAGAAAAAGCTCAGAATTTCTTGGGGTGAGGTCTGACAAAACTGACTCCACTATGATGGAGATGCTTCCCGCTGAGGTTCAGGGAGCTATGAGGGTCTCCTATAAGTATTGGACAGATAAGTACTCGTCGTACTTCGAGACTTGTGATGCCGTGACATGGTGGAGGTTGGGCTATCCTTGCAGACTCGTTCCTTGGGCTTCTTTTTAAATGCCCAAATTGAGGCGAGGCGATTACAGGGCCTCAACAAAGAATATATTCAAAGGGTGAGTGATGCAGAAGTGGCTTTAAATAAATTGAAGACTGAAGTTTCTTCAGCCAATGAAGCAGTCGAGACCTCCAAGGTGAAGCATGCCAAGGTGGAATCAAGGATGGATGCGCTTATGAGGGAAAATGATGATCTAAAGAAAGAAGACCATATTTATAAAGACAGGGTGAATGCTCTAACAAAGCGAGTGGAAAACTCCGATAACCTTCAAAGGATCGCTTCATCAGCCTTGGAGGTCACCAACAAGGAGAAAATGGAACTAAAAGCTAGCGCTCACGAGCTAGCTGTTGAGGCCTCTTGCTTGGGTGATGATTTGAAGGGGACTGGTGCGGCAGCAGTTAACGAGTATGTTATCCATTTTCATGAGACGGTCGAGTATGAAGGGTTCAACATATATTATCGAAGAGTGGCCTATAATAAAATGTTTGCAAGACTTGCTGAGCTACACCCCCAGTTGGATTTGGCTACTATAAATAGGGAGTTCCTTCTTGCTGAGCTGTTCACCCCTGTTGACGAGGCTAAGGATTCAGTGGAGGAGGTTGATGCTCCGAGAAAGGCCCAGCAGGGCGAGGCTACTTCTTAGGATAAATTATCTATAATAGTTGTAAAGGTTCTTCCCCATTTGTACGACTTTGATTTAATATAAATAAATGAGTTTGTCAAAGAGTATGGTAGTTTATGGGTTTGCCGTATTCATATTTTCACAAATATCCATGATGTATACGTTCTTCATTCATCAGTACATCAGCAATCCATGGGCTAGCCATAACTGCAACCTCTCTTAAACAATCATAATCGTTCTTAACCGGCAAGTTGACCCTAATTAATCAGGCATCAATTTTTAGGGGTTAGCCACAATTAGGACTGGACAAAACTCTCAAACCAAACCAAACCGAACAGTTCTTCATAAGTTAAATACATGAATGGATATTTGAATCGAGAATCGATTGGTTTGATTCGGTTCTCGGTTCTAGACCAAGAATCGAAGAGCCGAATAAAAACCGAATCTAAATAATTTTTTAATTTTTTATAATGAATTAATTGTTTTATTTTATTTTTTTAAAACAAATTAACTAATTTAGTGATTAATGCTCCAACTCCTAAGTCAAGTCCATGCCTACATAGCTCAGCCCAACCCAATTTCTAAATTCAATTTTTTGTTTTAATTTTATGACCTAGTTATTACTTTCATTGTTAACCCAAGATCTAGGTCTTTTTTAAGTTTTTTTCCTTTCATTTCCAATTTCATACTTTCATTCGGTAAGCACAGGTCCACTAACCTCAGATCATTTGATAAATTGAAAACATACATCTACATGCCCAAAACAAAGCCACCGACTATCGAGTCCGACTTCCCCTCTCCAACTGTCCATCGAAATACGAATGAACATGTCATTAGTCTTATTTATGTAGTGTTGTTATAAATATTAAAAAAATAATTATGGTACGGAATGGAACCGAACCTAATCCAAGCGGTTCTATAATTATATTTGGACCCGACAGTTCTATTTATTCAATACTCGAAAAATTTAGTTCGGTTCGGTTCGGTTCTAAATGGGTTGATTACCTTTGGGCTCGTCGTAGTTGAATTGGATTGACCTATAAGTCAATTACAGATGGGCTCGTCACAGTTGATTTGTTAAAAATGTGAGCTTGTTCATCGTTTATGGGTTCGCCATAATTGAATATGATTACTCCACAAGTTAATTAATGGGCTGGCCATAGTTTTAACTGGAACAATAAGAACGAGCTTTTTCATCGTTTATGGGCTCGCTATAATTGAATATGATTAATTCCACAAGTCAATTAATGGGCTCATTATAATTGAACGTTTATCAAACTACAACGCATGAGCTTGTCATATTTAAAAAACAATAAATTCATAATATGGGCTCGCCATACTTCAATCTTTTATCAATCAATCACGATGCACGAGCTTGTCACACTCGAAATAGTGAATTCATAATATGGGCTCGCCGTAATTAATCTTTTATTGAACAACCATAACATATGAGCTTGTCATATTTAAAACAACAAATTTATAACATGGGCTTGCCATAGTTACTCTTTCATTAAACAATCACAACATATGAGCTCGTCATAGTTAGATCAAATGGGGACATGCACTGATCATAAGGGATTCACGTGTTGGGTATGACTTCTACAGATAATACATCCTTAGATGTTCGACATTCCAAGGATGGGATTGCACCTTTCTATCCAAATTCTCGTTCAAGAAGGTCCATGATCTGACATCGCCTGATATACGGTAAGGGCCTTCCCAATTGGTACCCAAGGTGCCCACACCAGGCTCTTTTAAAGATAAGAAAGCCCTCCTAAACACAAATTCACCTCTCCTGAATGACTTCCTTTTAACCCTGGTGTTTTAGTACCTCGTCATCTTTCTTTGATAAGAGGCCATTTTACTTTTGAGGCCTCTTTCCTTTCTTCAGGAAAGTCGAGTTTGCATCTCCTTATCTCATCGTTGGATATTTCATTAAACAGCAAGCGGCAGGGCGAAGGGAGGCCCACCTCGACGGGGCTCATGGCCTCAGCCCCATCGCCATGGAGAAGGGGGTCTCGCCTATCGCGGTTTGACTAATGGTGTATATTGCCCATAAAACATAGGGAATCTTGTCTGCCCATGCCCCATTTGGAAGCATCGAACTTCTTCTTCAGAAGATGCTTTATAGTTTTGTTGACTACCTCGACCTGACCATTTTCCTGGGGGTGGTGAGGGGAGGAGAAGTGTTTTTTGATGCTAAATTCATCACAAAGGTCACTGAGCTTCTTATTGTTGAACTGCCACCCATTGTCGGTGACTATCAAGTGGAAAATTTCAAACCGACATATGATGTTTTTTCATATAAACTTGGAGGTATGAGCTTCACTTATTTTAGCCAATAGTTCGGTCTCGACCCACTTACTAAAGTAATCAATGGCGACGATCGCGTAGCTTGCACTTCCCTTCCCTTTGATATAGGGCATATTAGGTTCACCACCAACTTAGCGAAAGGCCACAGATGGACACCACTATAAGCTCTTAGGATGGCTTTCTTTGAATGGAGGAAAAGCGTTGACACTTGTCATACCGCTTCACGAATTGTTTGGTATCTTTCTTCAGGGTTGGCCAGTAATACCCATGCCTCATCACTTAGTGGGCTAGAGCTGGGCCCCCATTATGGTTGTTGTAGATCCCTTCGTAGATTTCTCGTAGGACATAGTTAGCCTCATCTCTCCTGGTGCACCACAAGAGAGTGGAAGAAAATCCTCTTTTATACAATATTTTGTCCTGAAGTACATAGTGGGCTACCCTACATTTGAGCTTATGGGCCTCCTCCTTGTTCTCCGGTAGCGTGTGATCCTTGAGGTAAGCTATGATAGGTCGCATCCATTGTGGGGTTTTTTCGACCCACATCACTTTTTCTACCTTGGCTGTAAAGGGCCTGGGGAGGTATTCCTTTAGCACATTTTTTAGAAATTATAAGTCTTTGTTGCTAGCTATTTTTGATAAGGTGTCCGCGTGCAAGTTTACTGTCCTCGGGTTTTGAATCAGTTCGAACTTTCCATAGTATAGGATCAGTTTCATGACCTTTTTCAAGTATGCTGCCATGCCTTTATCCTTAGCTGTAAAGCTACCACTGACCTGGCTTACAACTAGCTGGGAGTCACTCTGAACTGCCAAGCTTTTGACCTACATTTCTTGGCTAACCTGAGGCCTACTAGGAGCACCTTATATTCATCTACGTTGTTGGAGGTTTTAAAATTGAACCTCATCGTAAAATTGAGCTTGTGGCCTTCCGGGTTTTCCATCAGTACGCTAGCCCTCCATCCAATTTTTCTAGCGGACCCGTCTACAAACAACTTCCAGGCTAGGGGTCTGTCGGTTCCATTGTCACGTTGATATCCATCGCTTCTATGAATACAACTACGAAATATGTCACTGCTTTCCTCTTTATCGAGGTTCTTGGTTGGTATGAAATATCAAATTCTCTTAATCCCATAGCCAATTTCATTAGCCTTCCTGATGCGTCTGGCTTTAGGAAGACCTATTTGAGGAGGAGGCTCATTAGAACTCGTATGCTATGAGCCTAAAAGTAGGACCTCGGCTTTCTTGAAGCAATCATAAGGGACAAAGCAAGTTTCTCCATGTCATATAAAATATTTTAGCCTGTAGAAGGGCTTACCTAATAGTAGACATGTATTTGGATGCCATGTTCTTCTCTTACCAACACCGAACTTTTTCTTCAGCCCTTGGAAAGCCTCTTCTCATTCCTCGTTCCAATGGAACCTTTTTCCTTCATTTAAAATCTTAAAGAAAGGGAGGCATCGGTCTGTTGCTTTGGAGATGAACCGGTTTAATGCTACGAGGCGACCCGTCAAACAATGTACTTCCATTGGCTTACTAGGGGATTTCATGCCAGCAAGGCCTTAATTTTTTTAGGGATTACCTCAATGCCCTACTAGTTAACCATATATCCCAAGAACTTTCCAGAAGCGACGCCAAAGGTGAATTTTAATAGGTTCAACTTCATACGGTATTCCCTCAGAATCTTGAAAGTGGCTCACAAGTGTTCGATGTGGTCTACCAACCTGAGACTCTTCACATACGTGTCATCAACATATACCTCTATTGTCTTACCTATGAGCTCGAAAAACATTTTGTTGACCAACCATTGATAGGTTGTTCCATCGTTCTTCAGATTGAATGGCATGATTTTGTTGCAGTAAAGTCCTTGGTTATTGATGAATAAGGTATGTTCCTCATCTGTTGTATGCATGAGGATCTGGTTGTACCTGAAATATGCATCTATGAAACTAAAAAGCTCGTGGCCTATAGTGGAATCAACTAGCTGGTCGATCCTTGGAAGTGAAAAACTATCCTTTAGGCAGCCTTAGTTGAGATTGGAGAAGTCGATACAGACCCTGTAATGCTTAGCTGTGGCATATGAGGTCCAACCTCCTCATATACCAAAGAGGGCACGACGTTCAGCGTGGCTGTGGCTAATGTTTGTCCTGAGGTAGGGACTATCATGTGCCCTACTTGGGTCCACTATTGGTGCACCAAGTGGGAGACCTGGCCTCTTCACTGTCTTTAAGGCAATGGGAGTCCTATTAAGGTTCTATTACGATGGTCAATCAATTCCTCATTAACGATCTTGCTCTTCATCATTTCCACCAAAGCATTATA
>CAIGRE010289316.1:0-13449 GCA_903798275.1 Fraxinus angustifolia subsp. syriaca
TTAGGATAATACTACTTGTACAAAATGGCGGCAGGCGCCCCTCCAATAAGGGGGCGCCATGTTGCTATTTTGTCAACTATTTTTTAATTGGTTTTGTACCTGTAGTATTACCCAATTATTTTTATTGGATAATAAATGAATGGATGAATGATTTAACGTGTTGTCTATAGTGACCTTAAATCATGTTTGAGATTGGTATTTAAACTTTGGATTCCTTCTTACAATATCAAAATCATTATAGAGAAAATTACAGTCACGGTATCAAACCTTTAACATTTTTGCAGACTTTACCCAAACTTTTGTTTTGTACCACTCACGGTACCAAACCTTTAAATAATTTGCACCTGGAGTTCAAATGGACGGTTTCCGTCCAGTTTACCATTAGTTAACCAAAAATGTCAAAATTAACCAAATTCATTAAGGGCAAAATTGTAACTTTATATTTTACATTTAAAATGATTATAAAGAAAATAAAAAAAAAATTACTATCCATCTTCTTCGCCCCCTCCTCCACCAACACCCACCCCACTTCTTCTACACCTTACAGTCGGCATCGCCACCGCCATCTCCGTCATCGCCAACAACAACCATCTCCGTCCTCGCTACATGACGAAACAGCGCAGTCAGTTCTAGAGAAATAGAGACAACAACTCATCAAAGCATGAGATTCTTTATTGAAAGTATAAAATTGGGACGATACGTATGGCTCGGGACTAATATGCTCGGAGCTCAATTGTCCTATTATCGTTATTCCCATTACTCACAATTTGGGAACTCGCCATATTAAGGTTTTGAGGCGGGGCAACGTCGTTTGGATGGGAAATGGGGAGTTTACCATCCGATGTCGTGTGGCTAACATCATCGTCGTCCTCATCCCGAAAGATATCGAGGGAGAAGGTGAAAGCGCAAGATTGACTAATCAAGAGAGGAGTGAATTTGTTTTTAAAACATTTTTCGTTAACTATTCAAAATTTTAATCTAATGATAAGGAATTAAACTAAACACAAATAAGCACGTAGAAGAAATTATATAAGCTTGCATAAAGTAAGATGTTAAGTAAAAAATGGTTAAAGAGTGCAAACGATATAATGTAGATGTTCGATCCAACACAATGATCTACGTCCCCTGTTACCAAGCTCTCCATCACGAGTAAGGCTTTTTTACTATGTTGATTTACTTGTGGTGCAATCCAACCATTTATAATACTTTCCGTGACTTACAATCAAGGAGTATCGATCATTTTATAATGTTGAGCTTTCGGGACCTCAACACGACCCACAATTCAAAATGAATTTACAAATGAAATCTTATCTTCTTATTGGATGATAGAATCGAGATTGATAACAAGAAAAGAAGAGACAAACATTTCAACAGATGACAATGAGTATTGCACAAAATGTTGATATGAAAAACTTTTTGAAGAACAAAAGATTTTCACAAGGTTAATCACTCAAAAGTTTTTCAAGAATTTAATGCTTTTTGATTTTCTTAAAGATGGAGAATAAGGTAGTTGTGATCAATAAAAATCTCAATTTAATGCTCAAGAATGATTGATGAAGTGGAGAAATAGTGATGTATTTATAGCACTCAAACAGTTAAAAAGCTCTGCCAGACAAACTCTACCGAACGTCTGGTAAAATACCGGATGGCCAATTAACCGTTATTTTTGTTAAAAAATTGCACCGTTTGAAAAATGACTGTTGGAGCCATTTTGGTCGTACCGGACGTCAGATATGTCCAGAATTGCTCGAAACTTCCTCTTTTTTTTAAAAAAAATCTTGTCAAATGTAAGCATTGGAGGTACGTTTAAAATATTTTTCAAAGTGAAGTGTTTGTCATATTTAAAAGTATGTGTTACGATTTTTTATTTTTGAAAAGCATAATTTTCAAGCAAAACATTTTTTGTCGGGAATTGTAAAATCAAAACTTTGAACTCGTCACGATGCATTGTCAAGTATTAAAATGTTTTACATTTACATATAATCGTGAAATGTCTAAGTACTTAGTTTGAACAATTTAAAGTGCATTGCTTGACGATACTTCGATTTTTGTCTCGATTTTCGTTGAGGCAACTTTTGGAGGGTTTTGCAATATCATTCTTCATGGCCTATTGTTTGATCTTGTTTCCATGTTAGCTATTGTGTACAAATTACTTGGCCTCGAACTTTGTGCCTCGAATATTTTCATGTGCAATAATCACTATGGCCACTAAAAATCAATTTGTTAATAATAAATATAATTTGTTTGTGATAATCAAAACGAGACGCCAACCATAGGTCAACAAAAGGCATCATCCACGGCTGAGATTGAGCTTGGTGAAGGTCTATGAACTGTTCATGGTGGGGCCGTGGTGGACCCAGATAGTGGAACTGATCCTCTTCAATTTTGCTTGGATTCATGAGAGCGAGCTTCTTGTGAATTTTAAAAGGAGCAATGCAAGAACTCTGAGTGGAAAGTTTTACAAAAAATATTGGGTCTTTTCTTACCAATTGATAAACTTAAATCCTGGAAGACGCTTATCTTTGTGAGCTCTTCTAAGCAGATGGAACAACTAAGATGCCATGAATATTTTGTGTCAGGCATTTTTTCTTTACGGTGCTTTAAAGAAAATAATTTTGTACAATAGTTGGTGGTGACAGAGATGGCGGCGCCGACGCCGACTGTAGGGTGTAGAAGAAGTGGGGTGTGGTGTTGGTGGAGGAGGAGGGTGTGGGGGAAAGAGGGGGTGAAGAAGATGAATAGTATTTCCTTTCCTTTTCTTTATAATCATTTTAAGTGTAAAATACAAAGTTACCATTTTACCCTTAATGAATTTGGTCAATTTTGACTTTTTTTTATCAACTAGACGGAAACCATCAATTTGGACTCCATGAGTGAATTGTTTAAATGTTTGGTACCGTGGGTGGCACAAAACAAAGGTTTGGATAAAGTCTACAAAAATGTGAAATGTTTGGTACCGTGGCTACAATTTTCCCTTATAAAAAGTGTAATTTAACTCTTAATATAGCGTCAAAATTCATTAAGCTTAAACAAACAATTCAATTCAACTAAAACTCATACAATCACAAAGAGTCCAATAATGGAGTTCTCAAATAAGTTACTATCTTGCGGGGCACGTTAATGGATAAATATCACATCGAATGGAGATGCAAAGAATAATCGATATACAAGAAGTTGGATTACTCCTCTTAATAGGGATTGACTTTTTAAGATGGAGCAGTAAGTCTGAGTACTTTTTTTTATTGTTTACGTTATACTCGATGTAGGTGATACATTAACATATTAAGATTTGAAATTCCATCTTAAAATATCAACATTTGTTGATAGTGAAATTCTTTTTTGATTTTTGTAATCAATCTTGATACTTCTTCATTGAAAATGATACACAATTTATACACTTAAAATGCTATCCTAGATAACCCTTCCTTAAATTAAAGATGACGAGTTTCTATTTATAGAATTAGAATTAGGTCAAAAATCATGCATGCTTCCCAAGAGGAGGTTGAACAAAATAAGGAATCAATCTTTCTTGTCGGAATGGCTTGTACGGTCACACGAACGATCGGTAGATCCTTGCCTTGCGAACGCAAGACACAAGGTTTTTCCCTTGTAGTTTTGTCTTTGAATTTCTACTTTGTTCTGTTCGAGTCCTTTTTTACTAGCATCTTTGGTCCTTCATATTTCAATATTCATAATTTAGTCCTTCACATTACTCAATTGTCAGAAATTGATCAGATACAAGTTTTAAAAGTCTATAATTAAGTCCCCAAACTTTCCAAATGTTGGATTTAGATTTTGAAACTTGTGAATCTCATTTGATTGCTCCATAAATGCTTCCAGTTGATCATATGCAATCTAGTTAATCATTAATTATTTTGAATTAACTCCAATTTAAGCTCCAAGATACATTTTTCACTTCATTTGCATTCAAATGCACTCAAGTCGAAGATTGATGTTTAATTTTCATTTTTAACCTAAATTAGATAGATACCACTCAATTAGAAATAAATATTCAAGAATAGAAGACTTACAAGCTTAAACTTTTTTTCATCGTGAGCAAGATTATCTACTAAACACATTGGAAAGCAAGCATAAATATCAATACATTAGATAACTTTGCCAAACTTGCATCAAGTAACAAAATTGTTTGACAATTAATAAAGAGTTCATAAGTAATGCTACTAAAACTAATTTCACTTATTCAATGCTCTATTGATGTGTATGCCTGTGTATAGTCAATCTAATCATCATGAACTTTTTAAATCGATTACATACGGATCGTCGATATCACATACGTTCCTTTATCTCTTGTTGGATGTACACGCAAATTCATATTTTTTCAATCCGTCACCCGGAGTGTATTATTCTAAAGTTGATTTCACAACATTCATTCATTTTGGGGTTAATTACCTCAATAGTCACTGAACTTTACCGGAAGGTTTCCACCAAGTCACTGAACTTATTAAAAACTATGTGGTTAGTCATTGAACTTTCAAAAAATCACTTCATTGATAACTGAACTTTAAAAATCACCTCATTGGTCACTGAATTTTGCTAAAAATTTCTATGGGGTCACCGAACTTTGCAAAACGTTTCCCAGATGGTCACTGAACCCAGTGACTATCTGGGAATTTTTTTGCAAAGTTTAGTGACCAATGAGGTGATTTTTAAAGTTCAGTGACCAATGAAGTGATCTTTCGAAAGTTCAGTGACTAACCATGTAGTTTTTAAAGTTTAGTGATCTGGTGGAAATTTTGACTAAAGTTCAGTGACTATTGGGATAATTAATCCTTCATTTTGCGCGCTCAAGTTTGGGTGGATTTTACTAATGGAAGTTACTATCTCGATGAGTGATAATTCTCCCTAATTTTAATGTTTCAATCTCCAAGCTTTACCTAGGATGACAAACCTCGCCAGAAATCTAGATCCCGAATTAAGTATCCAAGGATTTACCAGACGGAAACAATGTTTATAACTATTTTCCCAATGCCTCAATGTATTTTAGTGTGTTCTTTTTGTTTCATTTTATTTTTGCCAATTCTTTTATTTTTGTGATCTTTTCTTTTATTTTCGAATGTAGTTTTCGCTCTACATGACAACATGTAAGTGTTATGCCCTAAATTCAATCAATGTTGGACGTAAACACTTTTAATGTATATAATTTATGCAAATTTATGGCAAAAGATCTACTATTTAATTGAATTAATATTCAGAATTAATATTCTAATTAATTAAATAATAGAATCCGTAAATTCAAGTTTTGGTGATTTGTTAATCACAAGGAGTTGTGATTGTGAGATACAAATTACATATGACTGAATCTTAAATCGTCCGTAGTCGTATGTAATAACGAGATACTGATATCATTATTACGGATAGATTATCACGTGTGGCATTTCTTACTTATGAAACAAGTAGCTAATCTCACAAGTTAAAGTGTGGTGACACTTGAATGAACATGTGGATATTTTGTTATAGAACAAAACATTGGAGACCCGCTGGGAGATTCCACGTGGATAACTATCTGAGTGTAAGTGGTTAATCTCTAACGTTCGGTAGTGGAATTGGTCCTTTGAATTGAGGTCATCATAGTGCCTTATATGAAGACAATCATACTTTGGTGATGTTGTAGATCAAATGTGTCTTGGAAAAATTGTAGATCCCATAAAGTATTCACCCTGTTAATAGAATTGCTCATGTGTGGGAGTTCTTAGTTAAGGTACAAATACCTAAGTCTAAACATATTAAAATTGGACCAAAAACTATTCATTGCATTTTCATTGGATATGCAGTACATATCAATTTGTGGTTCATAAATCAGAAATACTTGATGTAAATGAAAAATAGTTATCACAAAATAATCTAGGTCTTTCATAAATATGTTACATCAAATGTGTCTTAATAAGGAGACTTGTGAAAAACTTAAAGCATTAAATTTTGACCACCAGATTTGAAGATATTAGGATGACCAAACCAATGATGAATCCTTGGATAAGTTCTATGTGAAATTGAATGATACAGTGAACCCTAGTTTCAACCCGAGTGAACGAATTCCCAATGCTAAGATTGTGAGGAATGTTATGAAATCCCTACTCGAGAGATTTAGACCTAAGGTCACTACTATTAAAGAAAACAAAGACCTAGATACTATTAAGATAGAAGAACAATAACTAATATTAGAAAGCTTGAGGGGACATGAAAAGGAACATATGTAAAAGGGACTATATATTCTTTGATTATAGACTCAAGAGGATTATAGTTTCTTAATAGATTTTAAAAAGGAGCATGACAAACCACTAATAAATACTCTTGAGCATATTAATGAAAGACCTAGAATCCCTAATATCCAAGAATGTTTTGCCATTCTGTGATTTTATAATCATACCTATCGTTATTATCCTTGTTTTTGCATAACAGGGTGGACTGCAAGAAAAATCAAAAACCAACATAATCTTCCTAAATATGGAGACTTCAGTTTCCCAAATCCAGTGATGATGTTTGGAGGATAAGTTCAACAGCTCTGTTTTTCACAAACTATCAATTCGGCGCTAATTTGATATCAATCTTACCAAACTTGGAGACTATGGCCCAAATGTTTTAACTGGTTTTAGTCTAAGTCAAAATCGTGCTGTTGAGCTTTCTTTCATCCCCAGTAATATGATTCAAATAGCTATTTATACCAGCTTTATCGAGTGAATGATTTATGAGAATATTATAACAGCCAAACTATTGGATACTATATGCAAAGATTTTTTTCCCACTTGTAGCAATTTGGGACGATTTTGGTCTACATGGAAACGCCCTAGTTTTTCCATATGAGTCATTTGTGAATTGGAATTCCTGATGCGTGGGTTCAATTCATCATATGTAGCCCCTTCTTTTAAGGATCCTCCCTTCTTCAGGGGCATCAATTATTTTGATGTCTTCCTCCTGTTTAGAGGTCTGCCCTTCTTGAGGTGCGTCGACCATTTTAGTGTTAAGTAACACCATGTTGACATCATGGTGCTCAGCCTTCCTTAAGGAGTTCAAATAGCACTCCCTAGTCCCCATTTGATCACCTCAAACGGCCGTGGCAATACCATGTTTCGTAAGGAACTTCATACATAGGTGATGTATAGAGGTGACAACCCATAGCTCCTTCAAAGTAGGTTTTGCCAAGACTCCACGGTAGGCTCATCAGTTATTTACCACTAGGAACTCCATGTAGTAGTGAGCCATTTGAAGAGATGCCTCATCTTGTGGGAAGATCTAAGTTCATCATCCCATTGTATATAAATGCTATCAGATCCACCTTGGTACTAGATATAAATGATTATGGTGATTTTTAAAAACGTACCAGTCTTATTTCGAGCATGGAGAATTAATAAAATAATATGCAAAAATAGAAATGAGAGGAATCATTTTGATAGTTATATTCACTGTTTTCATTTAGTCTTAAGAGTCATTGGGTATGGAAATGTAGGTAAGACTTGACACTTCATGCAATTATCTCTCTTCTTCTCGGCTTCTATTATTTGCAAATTTTTCACTGAAGTTTCCGTTTAGATGAATACAACATGAACAAGGTAAAGCCACTGTTTTCACGGATATTTCCTATAGTAATGCCATTAACTTCGTCGAGATGGTGGAGATTCAATTAGATAATTGTTTGCAAGGTCAGCTCTACTGAATTTAAATTTCTTACACATCATAAATTCACCACAAAAGAACCAGAGTATCACAAATCAGCACAAAACTCTTTTTCTAGTTTCCAAGCAGCCAGAATATCATTATGTGGATACTATATTCGTGTATTCCGATTTAAAAGAAATCGTAACCGCGTTTGATAATTAATTCCAATTCCTACAATACATATTCTACGGAGTAACGTTGTCAAGCTCTAGTTGTGTTTGACAAATATCCTTACTTCTAACATTTAATGTCACATTTGTGGACACCAAGATTATGGTGCTAAATAGCATAATTTATATTATATTGGATTCAACCTTAGAAAATTAAATAATTACTAGATGTTGATACATAATTTCAAAGTCAAACCCTTACTTTCTGTACACGTAAATACTAGTCACAATGAACGTACATTACACTTTATTTGGAAAAGCTTTATACACATAGTCATAGTAATATTTGAAGATGTGTAAATATCAAAAAATAGTTAAAAAAATTTGTTTATGTGAAATGAACTTTTTATTCAATGAAAATCTATTTGTACACTTAACTAAAACCTATGTAGTTGCTATAAAATGTCCTCTTAAATCTTAAAACTGCAAAATATAACTGTCCGTGGTAGAATACATGTTGCGGAAGATATATATTTCGACATGAGATATTATTTTTCTTTGGACCTTGTTGATTGTCATTGTAAACCGAGACGAATAGAAAAAAAATAAAAATAAAAATAAAAAATTCATGGGTTGTTTTTTACTTCTCAAAATATCTAAATTTTTGGCATTGTTGGAATAAGATTTGACTAAATCCTTTCAAACCACTGTCACTTTAATTGACCATTCACTTTCATACGCCGATAAGTCTCTTAGAGCCTTTGATTCCATGATGCGGGAGATCAAAAAATTTGATGATTGAAATGAAATAACAACCAATTTGTGATAATAATTTAAATAGTTGACAGATTGATTCATTTATATCTAACACTCATAAGGACAATCAAATACATTAATGAATATGGAATTTAATTAATTTGAATTAACGAATATAGAAAAATAATAATTTATATACTCGTAATCTTGAAAATTAATTTAGACAAAATGGTATGTATGTGAACCTAGAAAATAAATTTAAATCATAGATTAAATTAATAATCTTAAAAATAAATAAGTGCACATGAATTTGAATAATTTATTTAATCCTAAAGTAATTGAATAGCCTCCCAAAATATATAAAGTGTACATCAACCTGAAGAATTAATTTGCACCATTTTGATCTAAATATGAGAGAAATGTAAGCCCCTGAAAATAAATATTAATTATTATATATGCACGTAAATAACGAAATACATAATTGAATGTTAAATACATATTGAAAAATAAAAAGTAAGATATTATTAAAATAATTGTATTTCCTTTTAGCATCTTAAAATTAATCTTTATTGAATTTTGTCATCATACTCGGTTCTTATTTTCTTCCTAGGAATTTGGAGATTCGTAACTATATATTTTTTTTTCTGATCTTTTAACATATATAATATATAGCAATGGATTTTATTCTGAAAATTTTCCATGGAGCCAAATATGGAGAGTTAGTAATAAGAATTTTTCGTAATTCAAACTGTCAATGGACTGCAAATAAAACAAATTAGTGGAATGTATATACTTCCCACTTAAAACCAGTCAGTTTGAAAAATGAAATGGATTGGCTGATGCTAAGAGCATTAATTCATAGGTAATTTATAGTAAATTCTAAGAATCAAATTCTTATTTGGGCAATTTTACTAGGGTCATGTCCTCAACTAAGATTTTGGTGAATTTTAAGAAACTATAAATCCCAATGAATTTCGTGGGCTTGAATAAATTTCCACAAATTCCATAAGAATCTAATCAAATATAGTAAAATTTCAAATAAAATAAATAAATTGGTTATATATATATTTTTAATCTTGAAATCCTTCTATTAGTGAAATCTTTATAAATCTATTAGTTATTGTGAATACCTAAATTTTAAAATATTTCATTAAAATTCATTTAAATCTCAATTGAGAACACCTAAATTTAGAAGGATTTTTAAAAGCCATCATAATCTCAATTAAAGACGCCTTTGAAGTTTTCGTGTCGCCAGACTATCACTATATGGATATTGTATTGCATTCAGATTTCCAAAATCACAATGGCTTTTGATAATAAATTTCAATTACCACAATTCATATTCTATTGTATTCAATTTATGGATGTGAATTGCCTTCTAATTACAGCCAATTGCATTATTATAGGAGCTATAAATGTCTGTTAATGCTATTATAATGGAGTCATTGATGCATGTAATTTGGTTTGAAGGCTCCAACATTCCTTGTATGATATTCTCCACGGGAAAACCCATTAACTTGTTACCTAATGCAGCTGACCATGATTTTTGGGATTTGAACTCATTTCCTTAAACATATTCAACCTTAGAAAACAACTATAAAAAGGATACTGCCATCTTGAAGAAGCATCAAATATCACTTGTACCAACAAGCAGCATGAATTATGCCATGTTATTTAAAGTTCTTATACCAATCCTCATCCTATCAGCCAACCTTCTCAAGGCAAACTCGTGTTTTACCGAAGCACACAAGATATCTGTTCTCAACGGACTCCCTCAAGGTTCGAGTCCATTGAGGTTGCATTGTGCATCTGGAGATGACGATCTTGGATTTCATACACTAAATGTAAACCAAGATTTTAATTGGAAGTTTTGTGATAACATTATGGGAACTACATTGTTTTTCTGTCATCTTTGGTGGGGTTCAAAGAATAGAGCTTTCGAAGTTTATAATGCCGAATGGGACTCTGATTGTCCAGACCATTTATGTCTTTGGGTAGCAAAGAGTGATGGCATCTACTTTAAGACTATGCGTACTCTAAAGTTTGAAAAGATGTATTATTGGCAATAAGAATTAAATTGTGCATTCCTAGAAACAAGTAATAAATTTCTTTATTGTTATTTACACGAGTAAAATTTATCCTTAATTTTCTTTTACCTTGTGCACTTAATTTTCTTTCCGTCTAGCCACTTATTGAATAAGGTGGAAAATAAACCAACTTAAGTAGTTAACGTAATTAGAAAGTCGAAAAACTATACTTTTCACTTGAAGAGTTCCCAAACCTGTACAAGATCCACCTCGGTCTACTATATGCGAGCTGAGACCCGCAGTAAGCAATTTATAAAGAAATACATGTATGGGTCGTCATTTAAAAATCACCATCATCATCCCGCAAGTCGCAATATAGTATCCATATAATGATACCATAATATTCGATTCCTGTGGTTTCCTAGAACTTCCAGCATGTTGACAGTGACATTGGGTGGGGAATTATCTTTTTCTTCACGATTATTTTCAGATGCGTGAATTAACCAGGCTAATGCTTCTATAGCAGCATCACTCTCTGCAAGGGCTTTATTTCTCTTTGGTTTTCCCTCAAACTGCATTCTCTTGAACTCCTCCAACGCCCTAAATTCATTTGTCTTAAGATGCTTTGTTTTATACATGGGAAGTGAGTGACCTGCCCTCATCAACAACGTCTGTAGCAAGCTCTTAGGATTTCTTCCGTCTTTTGTAAATCGACTACTGTCATTCGGCTCTTGAGGCCTTTTGCTTTCACCACCAAAAACAAACCTCCCTTCACATTGATCACCCGACACCAGCTCCTGAACAGAGAGCACAAGGTGTTTACTTTCCTCGTGGATGTCCAACCTAGGATCTTGAAGCTGCATCTCTCAAGAATCATTGAGTAGGAGAAGAAGCCAAAATAGTGCTATGTATTTTTTCAAGAATACAGAATCCTTTGAAAAATTAGAGCTGAAAGAGTTTCTTTTAGTATACTATACACCAAAAAATAATCGACTGATAGGAACACAGACATTAGAGTTACTATTGTTAGTACCAGCCAATAGACTTGTAAACTATGATTGCATATTGGTGAATCAAGTCACTATATGAATGATAAGTAAAGAAACAAAATAAAGAGTGTGCCTCTGAACATTCAAAAGTACCTTCTTTCTTAAAATAATTGGATACTCTGGCCCTTTTAATTTATTAGTTTTTCACAATCTCAGGTCCCCCGTATGTTATGGTCACACTATATAAAAAAGCATGTTAATTAATATCATTTGGATGCACTTGATTATTTTTGTGTTACTGAGGATATAACCTTTATAGACGTTGGCAATTTTTTAATTTTTATTTTTTGCTAAGCATTAGGTGATTGGATTCTAAGTGGTACTTTTTTTTTGCAGCTGGTAATATTGCGTGTACCTTATCTTTGTGTTAGGTTTTATAGTTTTTGGCAATCTTTAGACGAAATTATAGTTGTTAAAGAGTTTTAAAAGTCAAGGAGTAAATTGGTAGGTTGTATAGATGATTTGGGAGTCCTTGTGTTCGGTTATTGAAAAAGAAGAAAAACTGCCAAATTTCTGCTAGTCTGCCGTCAAGTTGTTGCTCGAGCGTCCAAAACAGAAACACCTTCGCTAGCCTATCGCTCAAGTAGAGCACCTGGACTCTCGATGGAGCAACGATGCTAACCATGAAATCCTAATTTACAATTTTCGAGAATCCTACCAATCTATACAACCCAAAATCTAAATACTATACCCAAGCTCCACTTCGTGAAAAGACTAGGTTGTATATTATTTTATCTGAGAGATTGCTTTTATCACATCCTATATATTATTGAATCTCCTTTGATTCAACCAAAATCATTGACAACATCAAATCCATATAATCAAAACACTAAAACCCAAATTCCGCATAATCTATCAGAGAGTTCTGAAGATCAAGGAATGTGACCGGAGTTCCGGTTGAAGAAGAATAGGAGTACTTAGGTGATCCACAAGAAATAAACGATTCTGAAAAGTTGGGAGCTGATGTAGAAGCACGGAGTCCAGAAAGGTCGTGGTGATTATTGTCAGGAGGTCAAAAAGAACTAAGGTTTAGTCAATCGGAACAATCTACAAGTCTTTATCGTTTATAGTGGATTCTACTAGTTTGGGCCCAAAGTTTTTATCCCGCGAAGGGTTTTCTCTACCAACAATTTGTTGGTGTTGTTTACTTTCATGTAATATATCAACTCCAGTAATTCGTCATGGAATAGTATTGCATGTGAATTCATCTGGATAAAATTAATAATTTAAATTTGTTGCTATTATTAATTAATAAAGTTAAATTCTGTATACAGACACCTATTTACCTCCTCTGGGTGTTAGTTGGGGTTAAACTTATAACTTTCAAGTTGTTAGCCCAAGAATAACTAACCAAGAGGGGGGTGAATTGGTTTTTGAAACTTTTTCGATACTTAGTCTTAAAACAATACAATACATAAGATATAAATGCAAAGCATAATACTAGAATTAAATATGCAAGTTCGATAACTTAATTCAAGTATGGATATAACAAAATATAAATGACAATGTAAAGTACAGTGCAATAATATAAAGATAACTAACCAATTTAATGGGGTTCGATCCAATGCAATGATCTACGTTCCCGTTACCAAGCTCTCCATCACGAGCAAAGCCAAATGCACTAAAATAAATAATAACTTACAAATAAGGAGTATCGATCCTTTTAAAATATTGAGTTTTTTGGGGCCTCAACACGACCCACACTATTGAGCTTTGCGGGACCTCAATAGACCCACACAGTGACTTACAACAAGGCGCACCAAACCTTATACAAAGTTGATTTTTAAGAGACTACAACAAGACCCAAAATTCAAATGAATTTTACAATTGAAGTCT
>CAIGRE010289320.1:0-16972 GCA_903798275.1 Fraxinus angustifolia subsp. syriaca
TAAAATTGAAGAATTGTGAATATGATAGATGAAAAACGTTTGGAATTACGTTAATACATCATTTCCTTTTTCCCGTTCCAATTGCTAGATGCTCAAAGCTTCGGAGAGTATCATCCTGGGCAACTCTTGAGGCTGAAGCACGAGTAAAAGAAGATGTCTTGGACTCAATTCCTGGTTGTAATCTTTGGGTGGTAGATATGCGACCACTGCCAGACCCCAGCCGCCTATGACGATTTTCACCAGGTTCCCCGGAGGAGCTTGGTCTGCTGCTCGACAATACTGGCCTCTTTGAACTACTACCGGGTCGAGACACCCGTCCTCGTTCAGAATCAATGTGCTAGAGAATGAATATGCGTGCTTATGAGATTAAAATTCAAAGAGAAACAAGTAACAACGGCTTAAGTACACTAATGGTCACTAAACTTTTAACGAGATTTCGTGTACTGTTTCAAATTGATAGCTGAACTTAAAATGTGTTACACTAGTACTTTCTTCCATTTCTGTTAGTTTGACTACACGAAAACCAGCATTTTCATTAGTAAAACAAACAGATATGAACGGACAAGTAATGCTATTCAGTTTGGTGATGATCACCACCAGTTTAGACAGCAGTGAGCCCCCTAATTCATTGTCCAATGAAGGTGTAATGCATTTTAATGCATTGGACAATGAATAGGAGGCCCACTACCACCTAGACTGGTGTAACAAAGTTTAAGTTCCGTGACCACTAGTGTTTAACCCCCAGTAACGACGGAAGTAAATAAAGTATAAACAAATTGAAACTTAAAAGGTTAGTACGGACCACATCTTTTGATGATGGTGCATCCTCTGTAGATCTATGCCTTGAGTGATCTCCATGCATGCCTGTACTAGAACCATTCCTTCTAGCAAATGCCTGCACTGCACCCGAGAATCTGTCTCGAACTTCTTGCTTCACTAGATGACACAACATTGCAACCATTTAATGGCTTGACAAATTTACTTCATTAAGGTACATCTATAAAACAGGAACTTTGTGGCGCATGCTGCAGGCAGGTCTACTTTGCTTTGATCACAACTCAGGTTGGGTTTTGGGATGTGGGGGGGTGCAGGTGGCAGTTTACAAGTGAGCATAACACATCTACACTAAAAAGTGTTCTCAGTCAATTTTAGAGTATGTTTAGTGCATGTTTGGCAAAAGCTTTCAAGTGTTTACAAGTCATGGATCCCACCAAAACCAGACCTATTCACTACCCACGCCCCCACCAAATTCATGACCTGCAAACTTCAAATGTGAAAGTGTGCTTGAAAACTCCAAGCGACCCACCACCATTAGAACAAAGGGAATCTTATAGAAGTTTACCATGAAACTCAGATCTATGGCCAAAAAATTAAACGATTTTGTTGGAAGCTTCTTCTCCACTCTCTCTCTGATTATATATATTTCATAATGGTTTTTTGTGTTCGCTACAATTTTGGGGGCAGGGGAGATATTGCTGAAGGAATAAACGAACAAATTTCTTGTTTTTACAATCTGGTAATCAACCAATATACTTATCATCAATGTTTTAGGTCCCTAATTAGATTTTTGGTGGTGGTGGTGTGTGGTTATACATATATATATATATATATATAGAGAGAGAGAGAGAGAGTGATGAAAAAGGCGGCTAAGGCCGTGGTGGCTGCGCTGCCGCTGGGGTGGGTTGGGTTTTTTTATTTTTCACCTTCATCTTTCTTTTTTTTTTTTTTTGGTTAAACTTATTACGTTCTGTCCATTTTGCCTTGCAATATTGACACGAAAGGCTTGTACATGCAAACTTAACAGAATTTTAGACTGTTTCTGTCTCTCAGGATTAAGGGAACGCCTAAAGGTTGTGGTGACATTTTGCTACAATTCCTAGGTTGGGGCCACTTCCGCACCAACTGCAAGAGGTTAGGGACTACAGAAGGAATTCTCCATAGAGTCAATCACGTGTCTATGCAGCACAGCGCATTAAATGTAGATTTGACAGACAGAAAACAAAATGAAGTACATGTAGAGGAAGCAGACCTGGAGTCTTCTCGACTCTTTCAGCTGATGGTCCAGGGTTTAAAGGTAATTTCCCCATTGTTTCCTAATAAAGACAGGATTATAAGATATGAAGCTTATCTTGAAATAAAGCAAGGTTAATCCATGAATAATCAAGAGAACACTAACTCGTGCTCGAGAACTGGAGCCACCAATCTGTGGATACTTCAACATAGTCCAATCAAACACATAGTCAAACTGATAACCTGCAACAACTTTCACTATTGTCAACAATAAACCATAATGGTAGACTTAAAAACATTCCAGAGAATATTGCATTGATAAAAAGAAAGAGTAAATAGAATGATAATATAAACGATAAATGTAAATTTTACCTTCTCGAATAAATAGGTCTCGGAAAAGTCTCTTCAAGTATGAATAGTCAGGCTTATCTTCAAATTGCAATGATCGGCAGTAATGGAAATATGATATGAACTCCAATGGATACGATTTGCAAAGCAACTATCAATAAAAACAAAACAATATCCTTCAATCAACTATATTATATTCATGAGTGCAAATAAAAAGAACGGTAACCTAAAGAACTAGACATATTGAAAATCAATTTTCTGACGGGAATCCAATACATAAAAGTGTGTTTGGCAGGGAGGAAGTTAAAGTACTTCTATAGGTGTAAGCATCTTCTTCTCGCTAATTTTGTCATATTTCTGCTTCTTAGTGCCAGCTCTCAAGCCCTGCCATGGAAGACTGAAACGGAAAAATCAAATGCAATTAGTAAATCATGCAGCAGGAAGTAAAAAGAAAATCGGAAAATCTGAATTTAAGCTCTTATCCTCAACCTTCCCCTGAGAAAGTACATCAGGACGTATCCAAGAGATTCCAGATCATCCCTTCTGCTTTGCTCTGAAAGCAAAAAATTCAGAAGCATTGCAAAAGTCAGAACTTAGGCACATCCTAAAATTATATTTGTTTTTTCTCTTTTTTTTTTTTTCAAGACACATAATGACGGAGAAATTTTTCGAGACATGAAAACGATAGAGAAAGATGGTCATATTTAGTAAATGGTTGGAATTTTATTAATGTTCACTCACCAACTCCAAGATGGGTGTTGACACTTGCATAACGAGCTGTTCCTGTGAGATTTTTGTTCTCTCTGAAAAAAAAGTTAGGGAAAGGTCAGTGAAGCATTAAAATGAATACCATGGTTGAAAATCTTCTAGGTTGAGAATGGTAAACTTCTATAGTTAGGCTCCATTTTCTTATGGCAACCACCGTTTCGGGTTGGCAGGAAAGAACAATTGGGTGATGTAGCAATACCAGAACAAGTAATCCTCAAATTTGAAATGCAAATACAATTCAAATTTTAAAACACTCATCACAGCACTCAGCACAGGACAATGGTATAGTTGGAAATAAAATAGAGAAGTAAAATAGTTGAAAAGGCGAAAAGTCTCGTGAATTGTCAAAAACGTAGATTTTCAAAATTGATACCTGTATGGTATGTGCTTGTGAGTTTGAAGATCTCTGTATTTCTTTGCTAGTCCGTAGTCGATGATGTACACCTATTAAAGAAGAAAATAAAAAATCATAAGGTTGAATTACAACGGGTAGAAGGCCTGTAGAATATTAAAAACCAAAATTTCAGTAAGTAAAATATTTTAGCTCATTTTTGAGATCAGTCTACAAAATAAGCCAAATCCATAAAAGTCGTGCTCAAAGGGAGGGGAAGGACACGACTAAACAAATCATTTGCAATCTGAAACTATAAAAAGGATAGTCAATTTGCATTCAGTTCAGGAAAAAAAAAAAGGAAACAACTGGACATCGTGGTAACATTTTTGCAGGGAAATCTATATCATAAAGCAAGCTATTGAAAGAAATTGCCCAGTTCTCTCAATTATTCAGGTCATCTTCAGTGTCTTGTTGCTTCAAAAACCATCATTGGATCCTCCTACATCACGTATTATCACGATGAACTATGAAGTTCTCAACTAAAAGTTCATTTTTACTAGAATTATCAATCACTTTTATAAAGAGAGACATGCTAGTAATGGTATTAGCACAACTAAATGGTTAATCAATAAAAGAAAGACATGAGAAACCTAATGGAATTAAGGAATAATTAGTAAGAATAAATGACTTTATTATGACTAACATAAGGCCTTAATAATGATGATCTACAAAGCCAACACCCCAATTTCAAATATTAATATGCATGAATTACAGGCTTACCTCTGGTGATCAGAGGGAATATTAAAATAAAAAAAGGAAAATCATCTGAGTGCTGTGCAAGAATGTAAGATATACAGTAAAGTAACCAACCACTCCATGAGAAAAAAGTACAAAAAGCAACGATAAATAAATGTGAATTTGTATATCTTCCTTTTAAGAAGGTTAAATCACAAAAGACTGTTTCCAACATCTATACAATTTAATCCTATACAAAGATACTAGGCATAATCTCTTATTTTGGTTAATCAAGATTAGAAATGGCTAACTGTCCCAGATTCTTTCCAAGATTTTGAATAATGTTATCTATCTAGACTGCCGACTAGGTGTCAATTAAGTGATTGAATATCTTAAATGGAGCCCACACAATTACAGTCCAAACAATTTACAAATCCAAGCATAAATGTATAAAATAATCAACAATAAAACCAGTCGTAAGTCACAGATTCAGTCTTTCTTAGGTACCACATTATGTATCAGTGATTATTCATTTGCTTGGTGAACCAATGAAACACTGCTCTCTCCTATAGCATATATCATTTTATCTTTTCCTCACCATATACATTATAAAACAGACTGCAACATTTAAAATGACCGACGAATGGCAATGTTCTGCAACAATTCTGTTTCAGATAGTCTTAACAGATGTGATCAAAAGCCTTAAAGAAGAGAGAGATATGCTCAAGAAACATAAGCCAAAATGCCTATGCAAACAAAATGAAACAATCAGACATAAAGAAACATAGTATCACTCAGTATAAACATGTATGCATCTACCTGATTTGCTTTGCGGCCCAAACCCATTAAGAAGTTATCAGGTTTTATGTCACGGTGAAGAAAACCTCTAGAGTGCATGTACTCAACTCTATTAATCTACATAGAACCAAGGGCAATAGGTAAGAGACCAGGCGCAACAGCAATAAAACAATCTTCTTTGATGGTAGCATACTCACCAACTGATCGGCGAGCATTAGAACTGTTTTCAATGTGAACTTCCTATTGCAATAGTTAAACAGATCTTCTAAACTCGGTCCAAGAAGATCAATAACCATGGCATTATATTCGCCTTCAACTCCAAACCATTTAAGGTGGGGANAAGGTGGGGAATCCCAGCTTCATACAAGAAACAAAAGCATTGGTAAACTCGCTTTGCCTTCAGTATGCATCCAGTAATGGAACAATCGAATTGAAAAGGACTACTACTCACTTCCTCCCTGAAGAAGCATATACAACTTAGATTCATAGCGAAGCTGAGGGTGCTTGGTTTTAACAGATTCCTGGAAACAAAATAAATTATATTGCTTCAAGAGAAAAAAGATACGACAAATTTAAAGAAAAGGTGCAGAAAGTGAAGCTTGAAACAAATCAATGCACAAACTGATGTCAAAGAAGTATATCTATTGCTTGAACTAGAGAGATTTGGTAACAGGTCTCATTAATAGCTAAAAACTTGACAAATGAACTAGCTTAGTAAATACAAATACTCATTCGCAAATGGTAAACAATAGAAAATAAAGGTGTTGATTAACACCTAAATGGAATTGCTAAAGGTAGATAGACCACTAGAAGCTCGTCATTCATCAATCATCGCCCTTTAAGATTAATACTGCTCATTTTTGGTTCACAATAAATAATGCAATTATTCAAAATGATCAATAGAAGACTCGTAAATGCATAATTAAAAAATAAAAAATTTATTCCAAATAAAAACTTAGATTCACAAAATTACAGAACTTTCATACTAACCAGCTTCACGGCAACTTCTTCTCCAGTTTGTATATTTGCTCCTGAAATTAATTAAAGTAAAATTATTTCAAACGTCAAACCTCCTAAAAAAATCAATTTATAGTTCATAAATCAAAATCAAAATTACCCAAATAAAGTTCTCCAAAAGATCCACTACCAATCTTTCTCCCAAGCTTAAACTTGGCTCCAATCACATGATCCATAATTAATTTCCCAAAAAAAATCAAATTTTATTTATTTTATAATGCACCATCCAATACCAACGTTAACAAACAGTTCTTCAAATCAACAGCCAAAACTTCGAATTTCAAGATCACCCTTCAGATCCATTTGAAACCATTGTAGAAAAAAAAGGACGAGAAAGTAAATAAACACCAAAAATCCCTAATGCCAAATATTATTATTTCAAAATGCAGTTCGAGATTTATTTTTTTATTGATGATATGATGGATTAAAAATTGAAGAAACGCATTAAATAAAAGAATTAAAAGAAACCCAAGAAAACAAGTTTTTGCATGGTGCGAGAAAATTAATTGAGAAAATATTAATAAATATAATTACTTTTTACAATGTATATATGGAGGATGAAATGGAAGTGGAAGTGAAAATGGAAGTGGAGGGTTGAATTAAATAGAAAAAGAAAAAGTGAAAGAATCTGAAAAAAAAAATCGAAATTTAAGGGGAAATTCTTGATTTTGAGAGGGATCTGTGTAGGAAGAAATATGAGAAAGACAGAAATGGGGAAAGGGATTGAAATGAAATGAATGTAGAAATTTGAACCGAAGGAATTAATTTCAAATTTGGTCCTTGAAGTTTAGCTTAATTGCCAATAAGTCGGTCGGTGAAATGAAATAACCCCACAAAATGAACATTTTCATATTTCCAACAAAATAATTAAGAGGAAATTGCACGATTGATGCCCAATCTATTGGTATATTAGCTAATTATTCTTATATTGTAGTCGTACAATCTATCTCCGACAACGAAATTTAAAGTAAGAAAGAGTTCGATAACTGTTTAATACTGATTTGAAATATTATCGTGAATTTGAATATCCAACTACGAATGATTCCATAGTGCGATATAAAGCTCATTTGATTTTATTTTTTTTTATTCATTTTAATAAACCTAAGTTATTTATTAATTATTAGGGCCCGCAATCTATCATATATATAATTGATTATTGGGGCATAAATACTAAAAGAAATAAAATAGTGCGATATAATAATACATAATGAGGCCAAATACTTATCATTATTCATATAATGATTATAATTTAATTATGTTCCCTTCAATCATACTTCTTATTTATGCATTTTTAATTATTATATTAATAATAACAAGCATTTTAAGACAAAAAAAATTGTATTTTAAAAAAATGAAAATCGACAAATTTATCACAATAAAGAAAATGATAGAATTCGAGCTAGTAAGAAAATTGATCCAAAGTCATGAGAGGCTAAACTCATCTTAGTGATGTCAACGAAGCCTAATAACGTTCTTGATTCCGAGGATTCACTACTTCATATTCGGCAAATTGGATCTAGATTTAAAAGAAAGGTGACCAAACATTTGAAGAGTTAGCCCGAGAATAAGGTGAGTATTTCAATTCAATAACTGTATGAAAGGCCCGTCGATTTTGTGAAATGGTCTACTCATACGAGTTTAAATTTTTACGTAACTTGCTTTATATTCGTAAACCACAAATATACGATGAATATCGATATATAATACATCTTGTGCAATTATTTCCGTGTCCATGTCTATGTTGTTTGCATATGTCAAGTAGCACGAATATTGATGACCGGATGACCTAAAATTTAGGTTGGTAGGTGAACCGTGTCCCTAACAGCATTAAAGAAGAAACATACGTTAAAATTTTGTTCATCATACTCATCAATCATATTGAGCATTATGTAAGTAAAGAAGGTCAACTTCATCACTCATGGTGTAACATTTGTTGGACTTAGACAAATAATACCACTTTTGTATTGTAAACGAGCAAAATTCAAAGCAAAACTTTGAGACAATGGTATTGAAGCCAAATTTGAGTGTGACCAAATCATCATCATGCTGTTGAGAATTTATATTCTGGTTTTGATTTAAGCGACGCATAAGATCATAGGAAAACCACATAAATAAGTAAAAAATAAAAAGATAACAACAAATTCTTGAAATGTAAGATTGAGTGTTCTAACGTGCAATCTCTCAAGTTATCATGCAATAAGTATCGAGTAATTTAATTTCATTAAGAAACATGAAAATAAATCAGTCGTGCCAATTCACTCGAATTATATAAAGTAAGCCCAAAATGTTGAATCAAAACAATAGTAGAAGTTAATTTGTTATATCGTGCGCCCTAACAAATAATTTAGCAAAGAAACATGATGAAAACTCGAGACAAGAAGAATTTGATACAGAGGTCATTAGGATGAATTTCTTTAATCGTCAATTCCAAGAGCTCAAACATTTTCATGCTTGAATCTTCATAAATTCCTTGCCCCTCTCTGTGATTTTTCTCCAGAAAAAAGAAAAAGAAAACTGGATCTTGATGTGTTTTCTTTGATCTCTAAAATGCATCTTTCCTCTCTTTCTTTCTCCCCTTTTCTTGACCTGGGTTTCATCTTTACATAATCCTTCAAGTCCCTTAAAAATTATGTACCAAAATTATCCCTTGTCGTCCTCGAATTAGGAAACTTAAAGTCCCGAATCTGGGCATAACGAGGCTGCAACTGTAGTGAAGCTGCTACAAACAGGCCAGTGTATGGCCATAAATTCGCATGCTACAGTCTCAAAATGCAGCTTTAGTCCCTAGTTTTGCGTAGTTTTAGTATCTCAGCTTCAAACGTGCATAAGTTTTGATTCACAACTTTAAGTTGCGATCTATTTTTAACTTTGAATTTCAAATTCAATTATCGTTCCAATAGTACACCATTTGTCCTAGGAGTACTTCGTAGAAAACTTTGTGCACTATTTTCTCACGTATTCTACAAGTAGGTTCCTCGTTTCACATTCTTTATTTCTTTTACACTCCAAATCACTACCTTTTGTTTCAATGATCTTCAAATATGGGGTTTAACCAATTAATGAAATATATATATACTAATACAAGTAGAAATTTGCTCAATTAGAAAAATAGTTTTAGATTTAAGAATTTAAATAAACATGTAGAACAGACGTAAATAGAATGCAGACACTCGAATGAAATGTCACCATTTGCACAAAAGTATAAGTGACATCCCTTTTCTAAAGCCAAGGTTGAATGCCAAACATTTCATGTACGTAAAACATGTTAGACTGTGTTAAAAAATAACCTTTTTAGCTGCTCTAAGCATTATCGAAGCAGCTAAAACGGCCTTATATTCACTTATTTGTGGCTTCAAATGTTAAACACACAATAACCAACAACCTACGTCAATGATAAAAGCTTGCCTGACAAAAGAAGCATTGCTAGTTATTTGAGAAAACATGTTTGAAATTAAAAGCTTTAATAATAAATTATTTTGATGATTGGTACTAGGTTTCAAATTACATTTGAATAAGCTAAGAATGGGAAAATAGAGGCAAAGTTCCAAATTCTTTTTCTGACAAAAGTTGTCACTAGACTTGTCGTTTTCGACAAGTTGGATCACAATACAGATCAATGGCAATGATCAACTTCCCTTCCTATTCTTCATATCTGGAAAAAATAGATCGGTCTAAACGTTCCTACGGTCCCCGTTGATCAAAGAAAAGTTTCAGGTGGACATGTCATATAAGAAAGTATTGAGCTATCAATATGCAAGATCTTACAAGGTTAACACTCCATCATCGTCTATAAACAGAATATGCCAAGGCAGGTCACTTGACAATAAGTCACGCGAGGTCGGCACTTCACTTTGCATTGCCTCTTCGTGGCTAATTATGTTTTGCCTTTAAATGCCTCGCTCAAAATAGTATTTTTATTCAAGGCGAAGCATCACCTCTTCACTGCACTACATATCCAAGGCAAAGGGAATCTGCTGCAAACCTCGCTTAGGCACTACACGTATTACACACTGTCCAAAATGATTGACGTAACAACTTTGTAGTGACATATCCAGTCGAATCATAACTATTCAGCATCCTTTATCGGTTTGTGAATCACAGGCCTATGATGGCTATGAATTGACACAATTGAATATAACAAGTGAGTCGTTAGGATGAGACAATGTGTCGACCAAGTATCCAGAACGGATCTTTTGTGCACTTTCCTCATATAAATACCCAGTACTTTCTCATTCAAAAGTAACTTAATTTAACCTAAGGCAACCAACAATTTGTAAGTGTAATCTTCAACTCGACACCCATATTTCCATTCATTGTGTCTCTTTCACACACTATATATTTCTTCGTCTAACTCATGCATCGGAATGTATATAATACGATATGATATAAAACTCACGACTTGAAGATAAACAACAATTGTTGTTAAAACCTAAAGAGTGATATAACACTCATTACTTCGGTCTATTAATTCATCAGAAATTTATAAATTTCGACACAGAATTGTCATATTGATTAAACTATAAAGAAGGTCGCTGTCCAAATGCTCTCGTAGCTCAGTTGGTTAGAGCACCCGTTTAGTAAGCGGGAGGTCTTGAGTTCGACTCTCAACGAGAGCATTAGAATTTTTATCACTCTGAATTTAATGTTAACAAGGAAAAGTCCAAAGTACCCCTAAACGGTAAACCTACAAAACAAACATTCAATTGGTTACATTGATGCCGTATCATCTATTCTCATCCCATTGTACATTGCCTTGAAGTTGTTGATTTTGCTAATTCCATTTTTTTTTCTCTCTCTCAGCCATGGTTTGGTTTAAAGCTTCCCTTTCTGTTGATTCAAAAGAAATCTTTAAATCTGTGCAAGGAACTAAAAATGAAAAGAAATGCAGCTCATAAGTCAAAAAATTTGATTAACAGATTCATAATTTGGTGCACATTTCCTAGAGTTATTGATCATTTGGCAATGTCTGAAATTATACCCAACAGTAATTTATAAAATCAAACAATTAAGAATAACCTATAAAGAACAGTGTTCTCTGGCTTGTCACCTAAATCAGAAAAGAATAGAATTGAAAAAAGAAGATGAATGTCACTTCCTTGTTACATAATGAAATCATTTTTCCCTTCAGATCTTGGAATATGCTTCTTAAATCCCAAGAATAGGGCACGTGGATCAACTAGTCGATTTCTTCGTCTACTCTGTATCTCTGAAGCTTTCGCTCGTAAACCACAGTTTCTTTTGGATGACAAACACCAACTCGTCTTCATCTTGGCCGGGATCTGAAGTGGAATCACCAGTTGCAACTGCTTCCCAGTGCAATGCAGTCAAATACTTCTTTACGAACTCGATAACTGATTGTTTGTCCCGGATAATGATAAAACCAGCGGGCCTGAGAATACGATCCATCTCAAGTAGTAGATCCTCACCACTGCAGCCTTTCTTCTCAATGTCCGAAAACACATTCCAAGCATGGAGCAAATCGTAAGTCCTAGGGTATGTTGAGAAGGCTTCACACCTGTAATGAATTAGATTCAGACAATTCAACTTCCGAACTCTAGTCTTTGGTCATGATCGTAAGCAATACTAGATAAGAGTAGACACTATAATGAAAGGGATTTTAGCTTTTTTCTACAAGGAGATAGAAAAATTCGTGGCATATGGCATGTACAAGGATCTGTGGAGCCATGATAAAAACTTAGATGGACCCCACTCCATCTCAAAGAAGAGTGTATAACCAAATGATAAGGGACAATAAAACATAAGTTGATAACATCCACATAAAGACGGTGTATAACAATAAATATTCACATACCAGTTATGAACTGTGCCTATCAACCCTCTATCATACACGATCTTAAGTGTTTTGGGTCCATCTTCAGGGACAACATTCATAACCCACACATCCTTATCCTTCAATGCAGCGGCAAATGACCCCAAATTCGCCTTCATGTCCATCACGTTTCTCAGAGTGTCTGAAGAGATCTTTGGACTCAAGAGGTTCCAATAATTCTCGACCCTTCGCCCCCAAAGTTCCTGCATGCAAAAACATTTCCTAGTTGGAACAGTTTTTGGTTTATCGTGACTGCACATAAGGGAATAGCACAGCATGGAACAAGCAGATATAAGAAAACGCATCCAATTACCACATCCTTCTCAAACATTTCATTCGAATAGCCAAAATCAGCAAGACGAGGAGGAGGAGAAGTTAGACGGGCAGGCCATGGTTTGAGTCCACTACCTCTAGTGTCGTGATCATCTGTTGAAGAATTAAAAAAATTAGAAAACGAAGTTTAAAAACTAAATGAAGAATGTTGTCGCACAACCATTTATAAAACTAAATTTCATCACAGAAATGAACTTGAGAAGTCCACGGCAGTTGTTATTATCAGGATCGGCCATGACTATAGGTGGCATAGGCTGCTGCCTGAGGCCATGAATAGGTGAGGGTCCCATAATATTAACGCTTTCAGTATTTTTGTATATAAGAATACAACAAGGTGAAAACTAATGCATGCTGCACAGTACAACGTATTTTAAGTCTTCAAATAGAAAAGAAAATAGAAAATACCAGAAACAGAATAAAAATTTCATTTCAGATAATAGAAATATTATTAAAGAACATAATCGTCAGCTTCTTGATAAGCAACAACAATTTCAAGCAGCTATAGATGTTACCATTTACCCCATTTATGTAAGCCTAAACCGATACAGGTCCCATGAACATGTAAAAATAAAATAAAAATCAAAGAATGTATTTCACTTACGTAAAAATAGGCCATAAAGACAAAATACCACCGGCCATCTATCAAGTAACAAGAAACCCAAGTTTATAATCATTTACACCATCCTGGATGGACTCATTTTGTACAGGAAAAACCTAAAAAGGAATACAGAGTTGAAAATTTTGTTTGTAATTCTTTAAATATGAGTTTGGCATCAATGAAGAGCAAAGAAACTCAGCCCCTGTTTGTCTACCATTAAAGTAGGAAAATGAGTTTTGGAATGGTGAATTTTTAGAGAATGTGTGATTAAAAAGTAAAAGTTTTTGAGTTAACGTGCAAAATATTATATTATGAGAATGTGTGGTTGAAAATGAGTTTGAGAAAAAAATGGTTTTGAAATAATGGTAGATAAACAGGGATTAATTGCTTCAAAGGCCAAGTTCAGAATGTGCACTCTATGCCCCAAGTAGAAAAGCCAATTAGCAGTTAACCTCAAGATTAAAGAATCATGATTTACTCCTTTGTCTCAAAATTGCACATCCTCTTTCTTTTGGAATTTCTCATAATAATGTCCATTCTCTTAAACGGAGTCGTCCTCAAAGTGTCCTTCCCTAAAATTTCACTAACAAAACAATATTATCATTTCAAAGATCAAATGCATAGCTAAGCCACATTTCAGTTGACATCACTATCGAGGGGTAGAAGTGATAGAAGATAAAAATACACATCTCAACTTTCTTCTAAAAGTTCTTTCCAAGTTTACGTAGGACATCCAATTAAATTATAGGAAGTATTGTCCCAATTCAACCTCTTGATATTTTTATAATATAAAATAACCTATATTCCAGTCATTACCCAGATACTGAAGGCACCCTTTAGAAACTGATTAGAGAACACTGCAATCCATCTCTTTCCTCATAATTTCTCTCTATTGGATTATAAATGCAAGTGAATAATGAATAATAAATCATACGACATACTTACGGTCAGAATAAGGTGTAATGCATGGCTCCATTAGCACACCCCAGGCTGCATCTGGATCACCATCAGATCGACAGAGAGGCGGGCGAGTGCCTGGTTCTCTTTCCAAATAACAGTCATTTGTCAAAGGCTTTTGCCAAATGACAGTTTGGTCCCTTTTTGCAGCAATTCTCCAACACATGCGTTCCACAAGTGTGCTCATCTCTCTCCATATTCTTAGATCCTCTTCATCCTGTGCATATGCTTCAGGGGACGAGTAGGCAAAATAACCTCCAGGTCTAAGTAACCTATCCAATTCAAGAAGAAGAAGCCCATCCCTCTGGAGCCAATCAATTCTACAACGAGAACAGTGAGCAAGTTCAAAAGACCTGCTTGGGTAAGGAAGCCTCTTTGTCCCAAGAACACCAAGATAAGCAGGAATTCCTCTTTCCAGAGCAAATTGAATCTGATTTTGGTGCACATCATTAGGTGCTAATGACATTGCAATGATATCTGATGAAAGAAGGTATGCCCCAAAACTTGCAACACCACAACCAACATCAAAAACTGTCCGTAAACGTCCCTCATTGTTCAGGTTATTGTTTGAAAAGTTCAGCATCTGTGGAAATCAAATCATGATTATAATCAGAAGTAAAATTTGTCAAACATGAGTGACACCATGCAAACAAATGATACCCCAATACGACTACAAAATAAGAAAATTTTATTCATCAAACCTTATATTTCATCAGGTGATTGAAGAGTAGTTTATGAGCCAGAAAGCTTACATTAGCGATAGAAGCAATGTACTTATCCGCTCCATAATGAAAATGAGTCCCTCCTCCAGGAAATTGAATCTTATCGCCTTTCACAACCATCCAGTTCTGATCAGACTTCTCATGTGCAAGGTGAGTATGAGGTATGTTTGCTTTCCAAACTTCATCTCTACTCTTTGGCCACTTAATTGGAATCTGTAACCCAGAAAATGAGGAATAGGCATGGATTAGAAGGTTAAGAATTCCACACAACGAATACTTCAACAAATTTGTGCTACCTACTGCCTCAGCAAGGCGGCAAGGCCTCACCTTGTATCCTGGAGGAGGAGGAATTAAGCAATTGTACCGCCTTTCAGGTAAAGGGCAGTGTCTTTCATAGTGCTCCATCAAATTTAGATCCAATTTCAATCTCATTTGATATATAAGATGTCTGTCAAGACAGGGAATTATCTCCGAATGGCGGTCATCACAGACCTTCAAATTAATAAGAAAGAACAGTTATTAAATTAAATCAAACAAGAGCAACAACAAAATGCAAGAACTGGCCCTTCATTTTCTTCCTTGAGTAGCCATTTGCGTGTGGCTAAGCGGGCAGAACTGGGAAGTTAATTTGTGCTCAATGCGATTAATAGTAAAAAGGCTTACAGGGAAGCTCTTAGGGTAGATGGCGTCCTCTCCATCATCCAGCCCAAACTTCATAGAAGATTCGTCCTGCTTACCACCAGTATCAGAATCTTCATCACCGCTCAAATAGGATGACCCTAGTTTTCTCAAAGACCGGCTGCCATACACTAATGCAGACTTGCCTGCATCCTTTGAGCCACAAAACATGTAGAGAAAAACAAGAAACAATGCCACAATACCCACAGAAGTTAACAAGCACTTTTTCTGCCCTACATCTGATCTCCCCTTCGTCATTTATCCAGCTTCAATGTCTCTCAGAACACCTTCAGCTTCTACTTCCACCTCAAAGTTAAGATCTTATGGATTACACAACTAATTCCAAGACTGAGATTCCACAGGTTTGTTGACTGAGCAGATATCACTTGGAGCAATCTACAAAAAATAGAGCATGATGGAAAACATTTGAAATCAAATAGACAACATTTCAGAAAGTACATTCCAATATATATTTGAAACAATCACAACGCTAGGTGTGAAAAATTTTATATAGTCAACAACCACCTTCGTGAAATTTAACCTTTCCAAGACTGAGGATCACCTGATTCAATCATGTGTAATCATGATTACGCAGTCAAGAAACTGAAATATTTTAGAGTGACACTTGGCAGCATTAAACAGTCAGATCATGTTCATAGTAAGGCGCCATATGATAATAAAGTTATACAAAGAACTGCAATGATAAAAAGCAACACAAAAATAAATTCCCAAAGCAACCACAAATCTGATTATTTAAAATGTTCAAACAAATTACCTTAACTGAGTTATTTTCACAATTCCAGAAATTGCATTTAACTTGTTATAGATTAAAATTACAACTTCGACATAAATTAGAAAGAAAACACTTAAAGATCCAAAAAGAGAAAATATCAACCTACATATAACATTGACAAGATTATTAACAAACAGTACATGACTAACTTGATTCTTCAGTAACTTGTGCAATTAGATGATATAAATAATCACAGCAGGATACGAACGTCTTTAGTAGCGTTTAAGGTGAAAATGGAAAACAATTGAGTGAAATTCGGTGGATTCGATTAATTACAACCTACCTACAGCAAGTGCAATATTGCATGATTTATGTACAGCATTCATTTTCGAATTATCAAAACATGGTACTATTCATCCCCTTCTTTCTTTTCATTACATAAACCCCTCGACGGTTGTATCTTTAAGCAACGATACTGTAAACCCGAATTCCTAAATACATTAAAACGCAAATTTTTTTAGTAAAACAAGTCCCACAACGCAGATCTACAAACTCCAAATTATGTAACACTTTCGTAACAGTTAAGCAATGTCAGTAACATTTAACTATAACCACAATTAAGAGCATAAGAATTAACAACATTGCAAGAATAAAACCCATACTTGCATTCAATTCCTAACAAAACAAAACAAAAATGCAACCAGGTTGAAGTATGTGCTTACAGGAATAGAGTAGCGAACTGGGCAGATCCAAAATGGATTATTTGAAATGGTTACTCAAACAAATTGGAAATTTGATACGAAAACGAATCTAAGAAGACCCAAGATTGGTATGATTTATGTACACACACAACAATAAATGGGGCTAGATCTCAGTTCAGAGCGTGCGAGATTTTACAAAAGTGGATGTCATTTTTCTATAATATTAGAAATTCAGAATTCCAGCATGTTACCCTACGTAGCCGACGTTAACTTGGGTCAATTTGTTACTACTAATTTTGGTGTTTCTCACAAATTTTGTTTTTAATATAAAATAATGGATAGTCGGAAATCGAAAGTGAATATTTGGTACACACTCGGTTTTGAAGAAACACACAGCAATTAAGTTGAGT
>CAIGRE010289429.1:0-10096 GCA_903798275.1 Fraxinus angustifolia subsp. syriaca
TTTAATTCCCTTTTTACCTTTAAGGAGGATAGGAAGAATACGGGTTGGTGGTATACTAGCGTCAATCCCAGAACGGGAGGTCCACTAGTTTTAGATACTCCTTCTTCGATTAAGGGATGGAAGGATGAATTTTTTTTATGTTGAGGGAGATTAGCAATTCCATGCTGATGAGATGGATAGGGAGGATATAATCCCTACCCTTTACCATTCTCTTTGTAACTGATAATTTTCACTGTCTTCCCGCTACTTAGTGAATTCGGGATAAACCTAACTTCATTCCTTTCTGTTTTTGCTATTTACCGACCTTACCACCTGAGTTCAGAGATCCAAAGGTGGGCCAATTCGATCCAAGTTCTTTCCAACAGAGAAAGGTCTTGCAAGTTCGTCATCTCAAACGATAACTTATTCTAGGCAGAGCTACTTCGAGCTTTGCCTCCGACCTCGGTGCCAAGCAGAACTGCTACCAGCTTCTCCTCTCGTAAGTTAATTCTTTCCATATTCTCATTGGCTCATTTTCTATTGCCAGACTTTTACCTTTTTTCCTTTGCACATTTTAGGTCGGCAGTCAGGCACGTTGGGTTTCTGTGCGGCCAGGGCAGCTAAGGCAGCTGAAGTGGAAAAAAGAAAAAGAGAGAAAATTGTAGCCAAAGAGCTGGGCCAACTTGAGGAAATTGAGACGGAGCTTGAAGTGGAGCAGCCTTTAAAGAGACATCGTTCGATCGACCTCCCAATTGTTCCTGATCCTGCTTCGCCTTTGAGCTTACCCATAGCTCCATCCATCCCGATCGTTACTGCTACCTCATCTTCCAAGTCCCAAGAGATGTCCAACCTTCAAAGGCTAGATGTTGAAGAATTGGTCGGGCGCCGACCTGAGGTATTTTTGGACTTCCTACGAGCTCCTTCTCCAGCAAGGGAGTCAGTGACTGCTTTTCCTTCTCATCTCAGTAAATTTGCCATCCTCATGACAAGGAGCTGGAATGATAAGAAGCAGGGCTTCTTATCCAACATGCCTATCAGAGAGAATGTCCTCTCAGCACAGCTCTATTGTCACCGAGCTGTTTTGCACATGTCTTCGGTGGCTGATAAGGTAAATATTTTCTGTGTTGAGCTTCAATAAGGATTTCCTTTCTTCATTTAAATGTTTCTAATTCTTTCTTTGTGCTTCCTAGGTTAAGGCCAAACTTGATTCTATGCTGGAATTCAAGACCAAAGCCGACAAACTTTTTACTGAGGTGAAAGCGGAGAGATCGGCTTTTGCTGAGGAGAGGCGGAGTTATGAGGATCGCCTCAATAAGATGGGGGAAGAGCTCAACGCTAGCCTTACTATGGAGCATAAGCTGCTAGATGACAATAAGGCTCTGTAGATCTGGGGTGACAAGTCAAATGTCCGAGCTAATCTTGAGATGAAACGGGTTGATGAAGCCGTAGCTCAGGCGATGGCCATTAAGAAAGAAGCTGAACTAAAAGTCGCCAATGCAGTGAAGGAGTGGAGAGACTCTCCGGCTTTTGATGCAATAGCTCAAGAAGCATATGCCCGGCTATTGGTGAGATCATCAAATTTATCAACCAACAAATGCTGGATTAGGATATTACTTTCCTGGCGGACGCCCAAAATGAGCAAAAGAATGAAGCCAACTAACTGATGGAGGCAGTTGAAGCCAAACGACCTTCGGCTAAGGAAGATGATTCTTCCCCAGATCCTCCTGCATCTTAGCTTTGCTTTATATATTTATTTTTTGTACCCCTTCAAAAACTTTTGTAATGGTTTTTTTTTTAAATTTCGTTTTGCAACTTTCTTGGTTTTAACAATTATTTAAAAAGATGACTTTAAAAGATAAATTTCGCGAACGAAACTTACTTCAGCCCAAGTGTTTACAATATTCTCGAGCTTAGGTAAAGAGTAGCACTAGGTGTTGTAGTACCTCTGCAACTTTAGTTCGACCTATTCCGCGAGCAGGGCTTTAATAATTCCTTTTTAGGAATTGCACTAAGCGTTATAGCACTTACAACCTTAGTTCGACCTGCTTCGTGAGCATAGCTTTGATAATTCCTTTTTAGGAATCGCACTAAGTGTTGCAGCATTTACAACCTTAGTTCAACCTACTTCGTGAGCAGGGCTTTAATAATTCCTTTTTAGGAATATCACTAAGTGTTCCAATACTTATAACCTTAGTTCGGCTTGCTTCGTGAGCAGGGCTTTGATAATTCCTTTTTAGGAATCGCACTAAGTGTTGCAGCACTTACAACCTTAGTTCAGCATGCTTTGTGAGTAGGGCTTTGATAATTCCTCTTTGGAATTGCACTAAATGTTGCAGCACTTACAACCTTAGTTCGGCTTGTATCGTGAGCAGGGCTTTGATAATTCCTCTTTAGGAATTGCACTAAGTGTTGTAACACTTATAACCTTGGTTCGATCTGCTTCATGAGTGGGGCTTTGATAATTCCTTTTATGTAATGCAATCTGGGAAACATACTTTATTTATTTATGAACAACCACACGTTACAGCTATCTGCTGGTAGTATTTTTAAGGTGTTCTACATTCCAGGGGTGATACAAAGGTCTTCCTTCCATGTTTTCTAATTCATAAGCTCCTCTAAGTAGTACTTTGCTTACTTTGTAGGGGCCTTCCCAACTGGGGCCTAAGGACCCAGCATTTAGCTCTCTTGTGGCCAAAAAGACCTTTCTTAGGATGAGGTCTCCAACCTCGGACTCTCATTTTCTCACCTTTTGGTTGAAGTACCTCGTACTGTGTTGCTTGTACACTGCATTTCTGATTTCAGCCGTGTTCCTTTTTTTCCATTAAATCTAGTTCTTCCAACAAAACTTGCTCATTTTTATCCTCATGATATGTCAAAATTCTGACTGAAGGGATTTTGATTTTGAGGGAAATAACAGCTTCCACTCCTAAGGCTAGGGAAAAAGGAGTTTCTCCGGTGCTATTTCTAGTGGTGGTGCGATAGGACCATAGCACGTTGGGAAGCACCTCTGTCCATCCTTCCTTAATGGTATCAAGTTTTGCTTTCAGCGTATGCTTGATAATCTTATTGATAACCTCTACTTGGCCATTAGCCTGTGGGTGATTCGGTGTAGAGAAATATTTCTGTATTCCCAGCTCTTCGTAGAAGTTTGTAAAGCGAGAGTTGTCAAACTATTTTCCATTATCTGTTATAATGGAATGAGGTATCCCAAATCTATATATGATTGATTTCCATATGAATTTAGTAGTCTTGTGCTCGGTGATTTTGGCCAATGGCTCGGCTTCATCCCATTTGGTGAAATAGTCGACTGCTACAATTGTAAATCTCGTACCTCATTTTCCTACGGGCATGGGATTGATTAGATTGACCCCCCATTTTGGAAAAGGATATGGTGCCATAATATAGTTCAGCTCCCCGGGTGGGAATTTGATGTTTGAGGCGAACCGCTGGCACTTCGTATTTTTTGATGAATCCTAGCACGTCCTTTTTCACAGTTGGCCAAAAGTATCCTTGGTGCATGATTTTTTATGAACCAATGACTATCCTCCAGCATGATTCCCACATATGCCTCCATGTACTTCATCCATAGCACGTAGCGCATCTTCTTCATTCAAGCATCTGAGCAAAGGTATAGAATATTCTCTCTTATATAAGACATCGTTGATTAGAGTATACCTTACCGACCTTATTCGCAGTTTCCTTGCCAGGATGGGGTCCTTAGGGCATGCGCCCATTTGTAGATATGAAATAACTTCATCCATCCATGTTTGTTTGAGGTCGGTCATCATATGAACATTTTCAGATTTCTCAATGGCAGGGCGATGGATTCTTCCTATTGGTATACTATCAAATCTTTCGATCCCTTCGCTTGTGGCCAACTGAGCTAAAGCATCAGCGTGCCCATTCTGAGTTCGTGGAACTCGTTCCACCTTAATACTTCAAAAATTCTGTAGCTCCTTTTTGACGAGCTGGAGATATCTGTTCATCATTTCCTCTTTAGCTTGGTAAGCTTCGTTGACTTGATTTACCAGTAGCTGTGAGTCACTGTACGCAATCAATGAGTCAGTCTTCATTTCATTCGCCATCTTTAGGCCAACTATGAGGGCCTCTTATTCGGCCTCGTTGTTAGAGGATTGAAATCAAATGGCAATGCTTCGCAAAATAGTTATCGATCCGGACTTCTCAACATGATTCCGGCTCTTGCCCGTTCATCCGTGGAGGATCCATCAACAAAGAGTTTCCAAGGTGAGATATGGAATGGCTCTCCTATTTTGTCCGAGTTAAATTCAGCAATGAAGTCGGCTAGCATTTGGGCTTTCAAGGAGGCTCATGGCCTGTACTTTATGTCGAATTGATCGAGTTCAACTGACCATTTTACCAACCTTCCTAAAGTATCAGGCTTTTGTAGCACTTTTCTTAGTAGATGATTAGTTAAGACGTCAATGGGATGTTCCAAAAAGTATAGTCTTAACTTTCAAGCCGCTATGAGTACTGCGTAGGCCAATTTTTCCATCTGAGAGTAACGAGTTTCAACATCATGCAAAGCCTTGCTGACATAGTAAATGGGGTGCTGTATTTCTTCTGAAATGGCTAGGTAGAGAATTAACGTCTCTCCCATTTTTTGTTTGGATAGTATGGGTGGTTGCATCAATTGCAATTTTAGCTGGTCAAAAGCGAGCTGACATTCTGATGTCCATTCAAACTTTTCCCCCCTCTCAATGTATCAAAGAAAGGTTTGCTCTCATCCGTTGATTTTGACATGAAGCGACTCAGGACGACTATGCAGCCCGTCAAACTCTAAACTTCCTAAGGCCTAGATGGGGGACGCATTTCGATAATGGCCCTTATTTTCTCCGGGTTAGCCTCGACCCCTCTACAGTTTACCATATACCCTAAGAACTTTCCCGATTTTACACCAAAAGCACACTTGTGGGGATTCAATTTCATTCTGTATGTCCTCAGGATCTCAAACATTTCTGCAAGATGTTGTTGATGGTTTCTTGCGTCTGCGCTTTTAACCAACATGTCATCCACATATACCTCCATGATTTTTCCAATTTGCTTAGCGAACATGGAATTAACCAAGCGTTGATAGGTGGCTCTAGCATTCTTGAGGCCAAATGGCATAACTTTGTAACAATAGAGAACTCTGTCGGTGACAAAGGTTGTGTGTTCTTAGTCATGTTCATACATGGGAATCTGATTGTAACCTGAATATGCATCCATAAACTGAGCAGGTCGTGTCCGGCAGTAGCGTCCACCATCTGGTCTATTCTTGACAAAGGGAAGCTGTCCTTAGGATAAGCTTTGTTTAGGTTGGTGAAGTCGATACATACCCTCCAATCTTCATTATTCTTTTTGGCCAACATAGGATTGGCAATCCACTTTAGGTACTTCACTTCTCGGATAAACCCATTTTTGAGCAGTTTATGTACTTCCTTGTTTAGAGCTTCGTACTGTTCTGGATTTAGAGATCTTCATCGTTGCTGTTTAAGGCGCACTAAAGGGTTAACCCCTAGCTTATGGCACATGACTTGGGTCAATTCTCTTAATGTCAACGTGATCCTAAGCAAAAACGTCGAGGTTTTCATAGAGGAAGCTAATGATTTGACTTCTCAGTGGAGGTCAGAGTTCGTGACCTATCTTCAGCTCTTTTGGTGGGCTGCATGTACAAACATTGATGACGTCCAGTTCTTCCACAGGTTTCTTCCCTCCCCTCGTACTTTTAACCGCGAGTCCAATGAGTTCAGTAAGGATTCCATTTTGCATACCATACAGATCTCCGGAGGGTAATGAATTCTTTTTTCCTCTAAATCAACCACCACTTGACATTGGGCAGCACTTTCTTTTCAGTAAGGATTCCATTTTGCATACCATACAGATCTCCGGAGGGTAGTGAATTCTTTTTTCCTCTAAATCAACCACCACTTGACATTGGGCAGCACTTTCTTTGTTTCATTTAACTTGTCCTGTACCATAAGGCGTGGGAAATTTGATGGAGTAGTGGTATAGGGACACTATTGCCCTGAGATCAAACAGTAGAGGTTGTCCCATGATTGCGTCATAAGGGGACTTCGAGCTCAAAACCACAAACTCTGCATTTATTTTAACTTGACGAGGAGAATCTCCGACCTCAATAGGGAGTTCAATTATTCCTTTGGCTTTAGATAGGAGATCGTCAAGTCCTATGATTATGTTTGGATACGGTTGCAAGAAACCAAGAGGAATCCCACTTCTTTCCAATGTGTCATCATAAATTATTTTGAGGGAGCTCCCAGTATCTACCAAAACTTTGGAGATTTTAATTTTGGACAAAAGTACTGGGACCACCAGAACTCCAAGGTAGGGGTTTGGATCCGCTTCTTTTTCTTCAAACAAGAGTTGGTCATCGGTCGCCTTTTTGCGATATTTCTCTGAAATACCGACTCAGTAAGGTCAGCCGCTATGGGTCCTTTGAATTTTGGGACCTTGGTATGCTGACAATGTTGATTCTTCAACATTTGAATTTGAGGACTAGGGAGATCGACATTACAGGCTCTTGCTCCAACCTGATTTCCACGTATCATGCCTGGCCCCTTTGGAGCTGGGAACTTTATGCAATAATGATATATCGAAGTCGCAGCCTACAATTCGTGTAGTAAGGGCCACCCCAATATAGCATTATAATTTGAAGGGAGATCCACAATAATGAAATCAGCTAGGATTCTTCTGTGGCAAGGGGGTTCGTCGAGCTCCATACTGAGTACTATCTACCCCCGAGCTTCAATGAGGTCTCCAGAAAAGCCCTGCAATCTTCTGGAGTACGGTTGAAGGTACCAATCTTGTATGGCCATTTGCTTCAGAGTTCGGTAGTAGAGTACATTAACCGAACTCCTATTGTCCACTAAAGTTCGGTGTATTTGTACACCTGCCTCATTCATGGCGATGACTAATGCATCACTTTGGTTCTGTAAGATTCATTGTGCATCTTTTTCTATAAATCCAAACCATTCAAGGTCCGGTGGAGCGATGACTTTCGTTACCGGACTTTTCATGCTGTAATTTTGCCAAACATGTGCATCCCGTGCCAACTTGCGTCTAGTTCTTCGCAAACCTTCTTAGCATTGATTTCCACTTATCAATGTTCGAATTTTAGCACAGGGTTGTGGGTTGCGAACATGGGACCCGTTCTGAGCTTGCTTAGCTGCTCTTTGTTGAATATGTTGTTGAAACCTAGCTGGATTTGCTTCTCGGGGCTTGGCTACAAATTCCTACAGGTGACCTCACCGGATAAGTGTTTCTACTTCTTCCTTCAGATTTCGGCAGTTGTCGGTGTTATGCCCTGCTGTTCTGTGATAACGGCAATACTTTCCTTGATTTTTTTCCAACTATTTTTTTTCCTTTAGGATGGAGGTCGGCGAAAGGTCTCTTTCCCCTCAATCTGTAGAAAGACCTCTTCCAGAGTTGCATTTAGGGGGTGATATTCCCAGAATTTATCGGGATATGGCCTGGGATGACCCTGCTCCCTTCTGTCCCTTCTTCTCTCTCGACCTTGATCCTTATCTGTTTGTTTTCCCTTTGTCCTTCGTGGGGATCTAGAAGTTTGCTTGGCATCCTCCTGGTCTGAAGTGGCTTCCTCCACACTTATATATTTCTGAGCTTAACCTAAGAGTTCGTGGTATGTCCGAGGTCCGTCCTCATGGACAACCACCAAAATCTTATTTTTGGCCTTAATCCCGAGAGCACTGCTATGAGTGCAGCATCATCAGAGATTTTCTTCACCTCCATAGATTTCTTGTTGAACCTGTTCAAGTAGCTCTTGAGGGATTCGGTCTTTCCTTGCTTAATGCTTACTAGTCTCTTATTTGGTGTAGTCATTTCCTTTGATCCCGTGAACTAGGCAAGAAATGTAGAAGCGAGATCATTCCAATTTTTTATGGACCTTTGGTGCAACCTTCGGAACCATCGTTGGGCTTTGTCTCCCAATGTTAAAGGGAAGGCACGATACATAATGGCATCTTCAGCTCTCTATAGTTGCATCCAATAGGCATATTTGTCCAAATGGCTGAGGGGGTCTTCTTCCCCATCATACCCAGTTAGCTGTGGCATCTTTAATTTGTCAGGTAGCGATTCTGCTAAAATATCCTTAGTAAAGGGTGAATGGCGTTTTATAAGATATTCTTCTATGTTCCCTTTATTTTTAGCCTCCAAGTCCGCTATACGCTTCTTCAGAGCGCTCATCTCAAGTTCAGGTTGTTCAGCATGAAGGTTGCCATGGGGCTCAGTACGTTCTCTGGTGGGCGTCAAATAATGTTGGGAGCCCAACCTATTGAACACGCTATTTGTTCTGTTAGCCATGGGTAAACTTCGGACTACTTCAATTTGGCTTTTGGTGGACTCTTCACCTAAAAATTGTAAGGTCCTTCTAGCAAGGGGTCGTTTGGTCTTTTCTCGGTGGAGGACTCCACCTTGGTATCACGTGGCTGATTTCAAGCTTGGTTTTGTTCCAGCTTGCTGACAATATTTGTCAATTTTTCAATGGCTTCCTTCATTGTCACCATTTGAGGGTCGATAGTTTCATTTTGACCTCGCCTTTCGGAGTTCCTTGGATTGCTAGTTTGCTCCGGACGAGTATGGGACTGATTTTCAGATGCAGAAAATTCGTCCATGATACTATTTTATGGGTTTTGTAGAGAGATGAGGCTATTTTTCAAGTTGGGGCCCTCCTTCTAGCGCTAAACTGTTGACGTAGAGAAATGTATAAGCAAAATCCAAGCCAACTTAAGAAATGGATACGAATTCCGATGAATATTGATCGATTGATTTAGAGATGCTTATGACAATAATCCTCTCTTTCTTTCCTATTATAGGAGATATTTGAAATATAATGTGAAAGGTTAGTATCTTTTTTCTTACTTGAATCCCTCTCCTTAATCTTTCATTTCCTAGGCCTTTTATAGGAGAAATCTGCAAACATGTTGTATTCCTGTCTTGTCAATCATAATACCGAGCTAAGGAAGTACACTTGTTGGCTTAAGGGGATTGGTAGCTGAGCTCAAGTCTATCAGTTAATCATGAGTTACTGGTACAGGTGGTCCCCAGCAATTAATGCATTACTTAGGGAGGGAAGCTAACGCTTTTGATTGGAGGATAGTGTGGGCGCTAATGTGAGGTTTTTACACGTGTATCTTCCTAATTGGTGATTTGTATATTCTGTCAGTAATCTTCAATCATTGTTACTGTTCCATCTCAAAAGAATATACAGGCTTCCTGGATAAACAACAAAGAACCAAGCTGAACTCACACATCCGAGCTCGCATTTTCATCTCGTTTTCAAATATATTAATTCGGACTAATTGACCTCGAAGGTCGGTGTCAACAACTCTCATGGCCATGTTTGGGGTCATTGAGGAATCAAGCCAACCCATTACCAATTAGTCTATTGATATCTATTGATTATACTTTGGATTCCTAGCCATTTCAATGTTGGTTCCACTTTCACCAACAACTTCAGCTCCAACAAATTCTGGTGGACATAGCTTTGTTCATAGAATGTAATCTTCGAGGCTATTACCACAGATGATGGGTAGTATCATATTTTGTCATAGTAGGAAGTTATTTTTATCAAGCCTGACCGATACTACTTGGGTTAAATTCATACCAAAAGGCAAGAGGTTTTGGCTTCTGGTGTGCTGTCGTAGGCACCCAAAAATAGTCCTTAAACCTCTAAAACTAATGTAGTAGTGGAAGTAAGGTTCGATCCCACGAAGAGTGTGTAATTCAATAATTTATACTCTGTACATTGAGTATAATGTAGTAGTGGAAGTAAGGGTCGATCCCACGAAGAGTGTGTAATTTAATATTTTATGCTCCGTACAATGATTTGGGGGGTTTTTGTATGCAAACAATTGTAAATAACGCAATTAATAACAATGAAAACTAAATTAACGAAAAACAATCAAAAGACTAACCTTGGTCCAAGTCAATATCCACCTTCGAAAATCCACAATTAATCATAGATGCAAGGATAATTCAATTCATGTCTTGAATATTCACCGTTGGAATAATTTTCATATTTCTCCTTAATTTTAGTTAGTTAGAAACCAGCGTTCTAAATAACCCTAATTATTAAATAACC
>CAIGRE010289447.1:0-11344 GCA_903798275.1 Fraxinus angustifolia subsp. syriaca
TTTTTTATTTGTTTTTATCATTGGTCAAAGGCCATTTAACCAAATAAACTATCTAGGGAGGTTAAATGGCCAAATTCCCCATCTTGGAATACTAGATCTTAAAATTATCTCATGTCAAAATTTCATTTTCCATACGTTTATTTTTTTTTAAAAGCAAAACTCAATGAGTAATCAAAACTCAAATATAAACAATTTTATAAATATTATAAAAATTCTTAAATTTAAGTTAATGAAACCCAATATGAAAAATATATTTTTAGTTCAATATTTCATAAGAATTCAAGTTTCTCGTTATTGTCAAAGTGGTTGGCCATCAAGAATTAAGAGTCTTGGGAGATAACTAAAGATAATAAGTTTAAATACTTGTATTTTTAATATATATAGTTGAATAAATTTGTTAAAAATTAGTTTTTCGATCCAATTTTATTATTTATGTTGTGTTTAATAGTTCATCCCATTTTCCCACCTTTATTAGTTGATCTTTAGCTTTGGAATAGATTTTTATTTGTTTCCTTGTTTAATTGATTTTTCGTATGGTAGATAACAAGAATTATAAGTAGTTTGGTATTCAATTTCTGTCTACTTTCAATCTGACAAGTAGTTTCATGCATTATTTTTACTATTTTCAATACAAAGATTTGGTTTGAACCGAATTGAAATTGAAATCGATATCGAAATTGATTGGTTTGGTTTCAATTTCGATTCGATTATATAGTTGGAATGGAACCAATGATTTTCATTTCTAAGATTCACATTGGTGTATGGTCCAGTTCCCTTCAAAAACCAGACCACGCCCATTCCTATCCATGGTCCATCAATATTTTAGATTTGGCCAATTTAACTCGCCATGTTCATTTTTCCATTTTCTAGAAATTTGATATCCTTTAAAATTAGAATACAATTAAAAATATATGTTTTCAATCGATGTATTTGTGGATTACATTGTCAAATTGTTTGTGAAATATTAAAATATAAGTAATGAGTAGGGGTGGCAATGACTCGACCATATTACCCACAAGCTAGGCTCGACCTTTGAGCTTGTGGCTCATGGGCCGAGTTGAGCTTGGCCCCGCGAGCTCCCTTTTTTCTTAAAAATAAAACACTCCTCCTTTACTCGGATTTGTGATCTGCTACTTTAAATTTCGAGCAGACGAAATTAAAAATTATACACGAACAACTTATTAAGTGTACAATTTTCTTTTTCTAAAAAAAAAAATTAAAAACATTATTATAAAATAACAAATTTTATTAATATGATTAAATTAAATATCATTTACCCGACGACATGCAATTTCGGTATATTTATCATGCAGTTGAAAATGAGCATCTTGCCAATCCTTCACTCACATTAATGTTTCCAAAATATCTTATTTCAGTTGACTCCTAACCGCAGACATAACCATCTTACCAATACTAAAAGCAAATTCCGAAACTCTAGTGCTAACCGAAGGTGTTAGGATGGTTTTTGCAATAGTAAAAATCACTATTCATCGCCGTTTGTACTTCACCAAAAGTCAATTACTTCTTCTGAATTTTTTAATTGATGCATTACTAGGCATATGATGATTAAAGTAATCAACTAATTCAGCATGCAATGTATTTGGACTTACATTCAATGTCTGATTACATGTGGTAGACATCTACTAGAAGAACCTATTGCATCACATCTATACATATTAATGCCTTCAAATAAATTTAATATTTCACATTTGCCTTCTTCAAGATTAGCGGGAGAAGTAGGTGCAGAGGGTACCTGACTAATGTTTGCATCCATTCATTGTGTATATAATTCATACATTTTGCATAAAGTTTGTTCTAAATTTTTATAAGTAATATTGTGTTAAAAGTTAAAGTTTTGGAAATCTGATCAATTACGTATTTAGTCGCTAATATATTGTATCGGAGGTCCATGATGTATGCCAAAGAAAATAACATAGGCAAGTCTTCTCAATATTTTCTACACTTTAATTCTATAGAAAATATAACTTCATGAAAATTAGGGTCATTTTTGTATTTATTAATAACTCTTGCAATTATATAAAGACGTTCAACCAACATACAACTAATGTGATAGTGCACTTTAGATAAAATATTTGTAGAGTCGTAAAAGCTAAAAATCCAATCAAATTCATTCAAAGTAGTGTCATCATCGTTTCTAATATGCCTATTGTTATAAATTTAGTTATTAAATGTTCAAATCCTTTGCATGATTTTAATAATAAGTGGAGTTCCATCTATATCCTACATAACTAACAAATGTTTTCGTATTCGTCACCTCAAATTCAGCACAAAATTCTTCGAATGCATGTTTTCTACCAGGTGAAATCGCGATATATATTAGCGCATACTTAATGTTTTGAATCTCATTCTTAATAAAATTTAAACCATCTTTCACAATTAAATTAACACTATGGCATACACAACAAATATGAAATAAATAACCACCAAAATCAAGTTACAGTACCATACATGGTTTATCGATAACTGACTTATTAACAATAACGTCGTCAAATGTAAAAGAAATTCTTTTACTCTCACAATGATATTATCTAATAATGCTCATAATAGCGTTAAATATATTATTAACATTGTAAGAGAACTCAATTATTTTAAAAACAATAATTTTTTTAAACATACACCAAAGTGAGTCTATGTAATGTGTAATTACAATTATAAAATTCTTTTATTAATCCATTCCCATAAACCCAAAATTAAAGATATAATACCATCATATTTTTGTAAATCAGTAATCAATTGTTTATTCGTATTAAAGAAATATTCTATTGTATCGGAATGAAGAGTTATTCTACTTACCCCAACGTACCTCGATTGAAGATACTCTTTCACGTAGAAGATGAAATGTTGGTTGTCCACTATTACTAGAAGCAACTCAGCACCGACAATGAATTTTACCATTCCCGTTCGAGCTTTTTCTTCCAAATACATTAAGGTGCAAAGTGTCGTAGAAGTGGTTGGACTTCCAAATTGCACTTGCGTTTGAGAGGCACCAACAAGCCCTTATTTAGCCGCATATGTCTTGTAGTGACGGTTCATGTGGGTGGTACCAGTACCCTTTTGCCATGCCAATCGTGTTTGACAGTGTTTACATACTGCTTTAGACTGTATGACTCCGTTGACCATACGACCCGTTGAATCAATTTAAAATGATCCCAACGTTTTGCTTATTTTTTCTTCTTTCGCTTCATTCTTGCATAAGGACAATTTAATTCTTCCTATTCCATTCTAAGAACATCAACATATCCAAATCAGTTGGATTACTAATTCCGTGAGCATCCACATTTGGAATATTTTTGGGAATTCGTACGCCGTTGAGACCGACAAATTCATTGTGAAATTGACTTTGTGGCATCATAAGTGATTTTCCACCGATACCAAACAAGCTTCAACAAATGATTGTAGATCCATTTGTGATGAATTGATAATATATGAACTTGAATGAAGATGAAATGATGAATGAATATATAAGAATTTGATAATTGTAATTTGTAGGAATGTAAATTGTAATGACAATGTGTGTAAAATATATGTATAGATAATAGAATATGTATTGTGTATTATAGATTTATAGTAGGGTAAGTAAATATGAGTATGTGAATAATGTAAGATGCAAGAATATAATGAATGATGAAATTGAAGGTAGTAGAATGTAGAGACTAGAATGTTGAAGACATTAAGAATTGTTATGCGTGACAAAAGTGTTAATGTGATAGGGTATTTATAGAAGTAAAAAAAAAAAACAAATTTATGGCCTAAAGGCCACAAATAATAGTTTAGTGACTGAAACTATCTACAATGAATAAAAATGGTTACCGTAGCAGGTGAGCCACGAACCTAGGCTGGTGGCTTACCGTGCCTTCTCGTGGCTAATAATGCGATTATTAGCTTTGGCTTACCACGAAACTTATGTAAAAATTGGTTCTAATTGCTAACTTTATTGTGAATAGATGAAATGAAGAAATTGATTTGACACATTGGAAATATAGAGCGTCTTCTTACAAATACTTGAAAGTGGGAATACCTAGCAAAAGTGCTACCTCATAAAATAATAAGTTATGTCCTAAAATTGTTAATTGTATTTTTACCAGATATGCAATGAAAAATAGTACTTACATATTTCTTACATAAATGACATTCATGCCACTACTATTATTAAGTTCAAAGGTGCGAAAATGTATTTTTTGATAAAAGACATGTTTCCAAGAACACTCAAAAGAGAATGTGTGACGATGCTTTTGTAAAAAATAGAAAGTTTGAACCAAGAAGGTGTAAGAGAACAAATGCTGCTAAATCCTTTAGTCTAAGCTTATATCATTAAGATTGAGAACGAGCATCAAACTTTTAATGAGGCTATGACCAGTCTAGAATATTTGTTTTGAAATGAAGCTATAAATAGTGAGATCGAATTCATTATGAGTAATAATGCTTGGCAATTGGTTGATCTTCTCAAGATAATTAAACTAATCTAATTCAAATGAATTTTTGAAAGAAAGTCAAAGCTTAGTGTTTCGATAGATAAATATAAGGCTTGACTTGTTGTCAAAGTTTATCATTAAAAAGGAAGTGAATTTTTTTACATTTATTCACTGATAACAAGAATTACTTCTATTCGAGATTTAATTGTTGTAACAATCTTGTATAACCTGTAGATACATCAGATGAGCGTTAATATTGCATTTTAAAATGGTGAATTAAATGAGGAAGTTTATATAGAACAATCAAAACGTTTCAATGTAAAATGACAAGAATAAAAAATTTGTATACTTGTTTAAGTTCTTATGCGTATTTAAGCAAGTCTTTAAACAATGACACGAGAAGTTTGATATTGTCATTATTAGGAATGGATTCATCATAAATGAATGTGATAAGTTGCATACTCAAAGAAATTCAAAGAAGCAAAAGTATTGTTTTGTCCTTTGCGCATGTCATTATTTGGATGACATTCTTATATTAGAAACTAAATATGGAAGTCTCATTAAGATAAGAAAACGCTCACAACGACTTTGGCATGAAAGATATGGGTGAACCAGATTTGAATCTAGGAATGAAAATATCTAGAACACCTAATGGAATAATCTTAGTCTTGTCTCAAATACATTATGTAGATAAAGTGATTGAGAGATTTTAAAACCCATGGTATTAAAGAGACTAGTAATCCATTTCTTGCTCAAGTAGGTATTCTTAAGAATACAAAAACGGTAAACAAAAATTATAATATCCCAATATAATTAGAAGCCTAATGTACTTGATGAATTGTACAAGGTCAAATATAGCTTACTCAATTGAGTAAGCTAAGTTGATACACATATAACCTAATAAAGGAACAATGGAGTACATTATTAGAAGTGTAGGAACACCATAAATGTACCAGAAAGTATTCATGACATTATGGGAAATATCCTCCTATAACTAAAGGAAAGAGTGATGCCAACTAGATAGTGAATTTATATCTAACAGTGGCTATGCATGTATGGTGCCATTTTATGGAAATATTCTAAGCAAACATGTATAGCTCACTCAATTATGAAATCAAGTTTATTGCTTTAGATAAATCATGAAATTTCAAAAATATTTTGTAGAAGCTATTTCGATATGACTAAAGTTAGTTCCAACAATTTGCATACATTATGATAATCAACAACAATAGCTAGAGCATAAATTTTTTATGTATAACAGTAAGTAAAAACATATACGTCGTAGAGACAATTGTGTTCCCCAATTGCTCTCAAATGGAATGATATTGATTGATTTTGATAAGTCGTAAAATATAACTTAGTGGTTTTTTCATAAAAGGGTTATTTAGAGAGCAAATAGACAATGAGAGAGGAAAACAGGTTTAAAAGAATAAAATTAATGGGTCAACTTAATGGAGATTCCACAGACAAGGTTAAAACGATAAACTAGTTATAAATGACTCGATGAAAGGCAATTCAAAGTATATCTCCTTCCCGTTTCTACAATTCATTATAAATGTTGTCTACAATATATTGTTGAGGATAAGCTTTGCTTTGATGATGACTATAAAAAATACAAATGACGTATAGTAGGATACTCTATATAAAACATAACCTATGTGATTGCGAACTTGATCGGTTCTATAAAAAATTTCTCAAGTCAATTTTCTAGTGCACTTGCAGAACTTAAGAAAGTTCATAATTGAAATAATGAATATATAAATAACCAAATTTGATGTGAGGGATAAAGTATTTGATCTATTGTCCGCACTTGGAATAAAGCTTTCAGTTGTTCACTATTAGCCAGTAAATCCAATAGATTCTTAGTAAGGAATGTTCAAAATGAAAGCTACATATTGTGATTACTTGTCCTTGAGATGGTACTGATGGTGTGAGATGTTAGAAGAGTGTGATTTTATGCAATAAAATCACTCTATCTTAGACAATCAAATTATGATCCTTCTATCACAGAAATATGATTGTATAGCTAAAATTAGATTATAGCTTTCTCTTATTTAAATGTACTATTCCTACTATAAAAATATGATGAAAAGGAATGAAATTATATTTCTAACATGGTATTAGAGCATTGGTCAAAATCCCCTGCCTATATGCTGTTTTAACCGTGCTCTTTTGAGCATTTTCTCAAACAGATGGAGGCCCCCACACCTGCAAACCTAGACCACCCACCACCAAAAATTGAAGCCACTGTCACAAACACTAGTGTGCTCACTCACCTTACCCATCCACCACTCCAAACCACCGACACCACGCTTACATAACTCACAACAAGAATGTCTGAAGCTCTTTACAAAGCACAGACAAACGTCCTAACCACAGAAATTTCACCTCAAATCGGAGATGGCTCCAATTATGCTTTATGGTCTTAGATCATGGAGATGAATATAGCTAGAAAAGATAAACTGGGTTACCTGAACGGAGATATTCCTCCACTTTTACCAACTGACCCGAACTTCCGCAAGTGGCGTACTGAAAACACCATTGTCAAAGGCTGGTTAATCAATTTATTGATCTCTCATTGGCAATTTTATTCGATTTTCCACTGCTAAAGCTATATAGAATGCTATAGAAACTACGTATTTTGACGAGAATGACACTTCCCAAGTATATGAACTCTGACGATGAGTTGCTCGATTAAGACAATCTGGTGGGTCAATTGAAAAATACTACAGTGAGTTACAAGGATCGTGGCGTGAAATTGACTTCCGCCGATCGAATCCAATAGTTTGTCCTACTGATATTGATCACTTCAATAAACTAGTCCAAGAGAATCAAGTTTATACTTTTTTGGATAGCTTTGACGACAAGCTTGACAACATCAGGGGAAGAGTTTTACAAATGAAACCGTTTCCATCAATCGAAGAAGCTCATGCGTATGTCCGTCATGAGGCTTTTCAGCAAGTAGTAATAACCTCTTTAGATGATGCATTTCCTTAGGAGCGGTGTTGGCCACAAAAGAACTAAAGCTTAGACCACCACTATTCCAATCTCACAGCTCGTCTTCCATATGTTCAAAGAAGCGGAATGTTTTTTCCAAACCCAAATGAGGGGGAGAAAGTAAAAAATGTTCTCATTGTGGGAATTCCAGACATACACGAGAAAATTGTTTTTGAACTTAATGGGTATCCTGATTGGTGGCATGAACTACAAGAAAAGAAGAAAAAAAGGAACTGACACTAACAGACGAATGGGCAAGGCAGCAGTGGTAATGACAGAATCACAGTTATCTTTAATTCCCCAGATTGAGTCTTCTCAAGAAGGGGACGCTAACCCAGATTTAGGTAATTTAGGTTCATTTTGTATTACTAATTCCAGGGACAAGAACAATGGTGCATGGTTACTCGACTCCAGGGCTACTGATCATATGACATATGATGCAAACGATTTTACCCAGTCATCCCCTCCTCAATCCACCAGTGTTACGAATGCTAATGGATTTATTTCCCTAGTCACAGAGGCTAGCTCTGTATCTTTGTCCCCTTCCCTACACTTATCTAATACTCTATTGGCACCTTCACTCTCACACAAACTGTTGTCTGTAAGCTAAGTGACTACATAACTAAATTGTGTGGCGCTGATTTACCTTACCTTTTATCTTTTGTAGGATATTCTCACCAAGGAGATTATTGGGCGTGGTATTAAGAAAGGGGAGGGGGAGTTTATACTACATGGAAGATTTCAACATAGGACAAACTCATCACGTACAAAGTAGTGGAAGGGATAGACAAATTTGGCTTTGGCACTGTTATCTAGGACACCTGTCTTTCAATTATTTGAAGCATCTATTACCTGGTTTGTTTTAAATGTGATACATGTATTTTAGCTAAAAGCCATCGTACATCTTATCCGCTGAACATGAATAAAGTATTGTTCATTTTTCTTTAATACATTCTGATGTGTGGGGGTCTCTCACATATTACTACTGATATGGGGTCGTTGGTTTGTTATATTTGTGGATGATTGTACCCGCATGACTTGGATTTATTTATTAAAACACAAAGATAAAGTGTCTAAGTTATTTCAGTCTTTCTATCCATGATTCAAACTTAGATCTCCACCACATTCAAAGCTCTTCGCTCCGACAATGGTGATGAATTCGTCAATCAACACTTTCGTGCCTACTTTGAACAGCATGGCCTTATTCGTGAGACATCATGCCCTCAGACCCTCGACAAAATGGTATTGTTGAACAAAAAAACAGACACATACTTGAGACTGCAAGAGCTCTCATTCATGGAGCCTTTACCCCAAATCAATACTGGCCTGATGCAGTATCCACAGCTGTATGCCTGCTCAATCAGATGCCCTCCAAGATCTTAAATTTTAAAACTCCACTTCAAACTCTTGCATCTCATGTCCCGATACTAACAGCCCTCATGCTTCCCCCATGAATATTTGGTTGTGTGGCTTATGTACACCTTCACAAAAATCAACGGACGAAACTTGACCTATGTGCTCTCCGGTGTATGTTTGTGGGCTATGCTGTACATTAAAAGGGTTATTGGTGCTATGACCCTTCGACTAAATGCACATATGTAATTGTGGATGTCACGTTCTCAGAGATCGACACTTTCTTCTCCCCAACAACTAATATTTCTCTTCAGAGAAAGATAAGGGATGAAGAGTCAAATGGGTTGCACTTTAATTGGTCAAATACGGAGACAACAATAGAACTAGAGAAAGAGTAGACTCCAACAAATACGAAGATAACAAAAGAACCGTAACTAACTCCGACAGAAACAGAATTAGGAAGTGATACACTTATAGATGCTAGACTCGAAACAGAACTAGAATTCCCACTCCTTCAGTATCCTCAGACCCATCTCCTGAGAATATCCTTGAGGTAAGCACCCATGATATAACTAATTGTATAAATTCAGATATTCTTGCTGGATACAAGTTACCTTTCAAGCATTATCGGGGCAAGCCACCAAATAAATACTCTTTCGAGATGAAGGAATGAGGGTCAAATTATCGAATAGCGAGCTACATGTCCACTGGAAAATTATCTGAACCTTTGAAAGCCTTTGTACATGTACTCTCCTCAACTTATATTCCAACTGGAGTTCAGAAAGCCTTATCAGACTCAAAATAGGCTCAAGTAATGAAAGAAGAGATGGAGGTACTTCTAAAAAATAACATATGGACCCTAGTCCCATTGCCTGATGGAAAGAAAGCAGTAGGATGCAAATGAGTTTTCTCTATCAAACACAAAACAGATGGGTCTATCGAGCGGTACAAAGCAATGTTGGTAGCAAAAGGCTATACGTAGACATATGGAGTAGACTATCAAGAGACCTTTTCATCGATTGCAAAATTGAACACGGTATGAATCATATTATCTCTTGCAGCCATCCTCGACTGGCTGTTACATCAACTTGATGTAAATAACGCCTTTCTACATGGTGATCTTGAAAAAGAAGTTTAAATGAACCTTCATCCATGTTACACATACCCCTTATATGCAAGAATCGTGTGTAAGCTACAACGAGCACTATATGGACCGAAGCAATCACCTCGAGTATGGTATGGGCGATTTAGTCTGGAAATGAAGAAACATGAGTTCAAACAAAGTGAATTAGACCACATACTATTCTGAAGCACAAAATGGGTAAGATAACCGCTCTATTAGTATATGTGGATGATATGATTATCACGGGGGATGACATGGAAGAAATATCCAGAATTCAGAGATAGTTGGCAGTTGAGTTCGAAATGAAGAACTTGGGAGGACTAAAATATTTTCTGGGGATTGAAGTGACCGGTCTAGGTAAGGTATATTTCTCTCCCAAAGAAAATATGTTTTGGACTTATTAGCTGAGGTAGGAGTGTTAGAATGCAAACCGACAGACACTCCAATTATCCAGAATCATCGACTTAGTGAGCACCCAGATCAAGTACCAATTGATAAATGGAGGTATCAACGACTATTTGGCAAACTCATATACCTGTCACATACCTGTCCAAATATTACTTATGTTGTAAGTATGGTTAGCCAGTTCATGCACAACCTTAGTGAAGATCACATGGATGCTGTGACCCAGATACTAAGGTATTTGAAATTCTAACTTGGAAAATAACTTATGTTTTCAAAGAATAACCATTTGAGAATAGAAGCCTATACAGATGCAGACTGGCCCGGGAATATCTTAGACAAAAGATCCACCTCGGGCTACTTCATGTTTGTTGGAGGGAACCTCGTTACGTGGAAAAGTAAGAAACAAAAGGTGGTATCGTTATCAAGTGCTGAAGCAGAGTTTTAAAGAATGGCAAAAGGACTTTGCGAAATCCTTTGGATAAAGAGACTACTCACCGAAATTGGTTTTGTTCCCACTATTGAGATAAATCTATTTTGTGACAACAAAGAAACTATTGCCATATCTCATGACCCAGTCCAGCATGACAGGACGAAATATGTGGAAATAGATTGACATTTTATCAAGGAAAATCTGAAAGCAAGGGTAATTTAATTTCTATTTGTGAAATCTGAAGACCAACTGGCAGATATACTCACCAAGGCAGTGTCAAGTAAAGATTCTTACAACTCATTTAACAAGTTGGGCAACAAAGATCTGATTGCACTAACTTGAGGGGGAGTGATAGCGTGAGATGTTAGAAGAGAGTGATTTTAGGCAATAAAATCACTCTATCTTAGACAATCAAATTATAATCCCTCTATTATAGAAATATGATTGTATAGCCAAAATTAGATTATAGTTTTTTTCCTATTTAAATGTACTTTTCATTTGTTATGTTTGTTTATGCCCGTAACTCGATCTTCTAACAAAAGTGATTTGCAGTACGATACATAAATTGAGAGAACTTTACGCAGGTTAAGGAGTAACATCCAA
>CAIGRE010289469.1:0-10116 GCA_903798275.1 Fraxinus angustifolia subsp. syriaca
GGGTGGAAGCGTATGTATCTCTCGAAAGGGGGCCGTCTTATTCTTGTTAAATCCACTCTTTCTAATATCCCTACTTATTTTTTTGTCACTATTTCCCATCCCCGTGGCAGTAGCATATAGATTAGAGAAGATTTAGAGGGAGTTTCTTTGGACAGGGTTGGGAGAGGAGAGGAAACTTCACCTGGTTAATTGGGGAGTGGTTTGCTCTCCTATGAGAATGGGGGGCCTCGGATTGAGGAGTCTTTACTTTGTTCAACAAGGCGTAATTGGGTAAATGGCTGTGGCGTTTTGGAGTGGAGAGGGAGAGCTTTTGGAGAGAAATCATTAGGGCGAAGTATGGTGTGATGGAGGGGGCTGGTGCTCGGGTGAGGCTCAAGGTTCTTATGGGGTGAGTTTGTAGAGATATATTCGTCGAGGATGGAGCGACGTTCGGGATAGATTGATTTTCGTGGTGGGTATTGGTAATAATATCAAATTCTAGAATGATTGTTGGTGTGGCGATAGGCCGCTTAAGGCGGGGTTTCCTTACATCGCATTACTACGATGCCTTCTGCTATGGTTAATGACGTTTTAATTATACACAATGAGAGTTACAGTTGGAATATTACCTTTCAGAGGGGCTTGCAGGATTGGAAATTGGATGATTATGCACGATTTTTATCCTATTTTTATGAAGTACAAATTTGGGTTGGAGAGGAAGATCGTAGCCGATGGAGGTTGACACGAAGCGGTATTTTCTCAGTTCGCTCATATTTTAGATTCTTTTTGGAGCATGCGGAGAATTCATATTTCTTTCGTGATAAGGATAGCAAGCTTATTTGGAACCTTATCCCGGCCTACATTGTTTCGTGTGTGTGGAGGGAAATGAACAACCGATACTTTAAAGATCAAACACGGACCACGGAACAAATTAGAGAATTATTTTATTNAAGATCAAACACGGACCACGGAACAAATTAGAGAATTATTTTATTTGACTTTGTATACTTGGTTTAATGTTGCGGCTAGTAAATCTATAGAGTGGCTGCCTAACTTCATGTCTTTTCTTTCTTGTATATTTTGATAATATACTTCCTGTGTATTCTTTTTATTAATATAATTTACTGATTACCTATCCAAAAATAAAAATAAAAATTATCAGACTACTGAATTTATAATCGATACCTAATTGATCTTGAATTTCCCCTTCCAATTTCTCTTTCTTATTCTCTCTCTCTCTCATATTCTCCCCTATCATCTTTCCTCAGCTAAAAATTATCTAAAATAACATAACAGTATTCTGATGATAAACATCTTTTCAACTCGGCTCACGAACAAATTCTTTTCCTCTGATGTTCAAATATTTTAGGTTTATACAATTGCACAAGCAAACATGCATTCAGGCACAAGCCAATAAAGCTTATAGCTAGAAACTTCCCAAGTTTTAAGCAGCTAAAGTAAGAAGTATCTTCAGAGATGCATCAAATATAATACTGAAAATGATACCCGGAGTACAGCCATGCAGTATTTTGAATTTTAGCCCCTGTTTGGGAGAAATTAAAAGCTAGATTTTAATCTAAGTCAAAATTAAAATATTAAATTTAACCAAATATTTCATGGGTCCCACAACTTCTCAACCCCACACATTTTATCAACTTCCATCAAAATTTGCTGAAAACCTGATTTTAACTTATTGACATCACAGTCACAACATGTAAAGGTTACATCTTGTATCTAACTAATGAATGAGAGAGTTTAGATTTCTTTGCCTGTTTGTGTTTATTAAAGGCTAATACAATATAAGTCTACATTGCTACCAACTAGAATAAGATCCATTATTGCAGGGATGCAACTGACTCTTGCTATCCATATAATTGGCTGGTATTCACTTAACATATTAGGTTTCCACATACATGCATCTGGGACTAAGCATATAGCCAAGATATACTCTCTCCATTCTCAATTAAAAGGTTCTTTTCTTTCCCACCAGATAGAAGAAACCATTAGCAAGGAGTTCATGGATGCTTTTTTTTGTCATCATGTAGCTAGATAATTCAAATACCGTTACATCCTTCGATTCCTCAGGGAAGATGTCCAATTATGATAACATCACAGACCCAAGATTCATGGCCCCCACATCACACACTAAGTTTCAATAAGGGAGACATCATCACTTTATGCAACACAAAAAAAATGATACCAATGCCAATTCTCACCGAAGTCCCACATTATCACATCAAAAACAATCACAACATTGGTCTTAAATCTTTAGTGCACCCAATATTAACAAATCAATCACTTATTAGGTTTATGTTTACTCTGAGTTTGACATCTGCTAAGGTTTTTCTTCCTCTTTTTTTTGCCTCCCACCTCCTTCAAACTTTCACACTCTACCATCATGTTATTTAATATAATCGTTGTTTATCTACAAATGTAACGTGCTCATACTGAAACCAAAATCACACATAATGGCAGTCACCATACACCTTAAATATAAAATAACTGTGTGAGTAACAGGATCAGCTAATTGAGCAGCCAGTTGTATTTTCAACTTCACAAACAAAAAAGTAATCAGGAAACTACCTAAAAGCACAGTTCAGGACTGAAATGGACAGACATAAAGCAAAACCATACTGAAAGGGAAGAAATAGAGTAAAGACGAAAAGTTAAACCTTGTTCATCTTTCAATTGTTGTAACTTGTGAAGTTCACTTTTTTCGGATGTGTCAAGATGTCGAACCTATAAACAATAATATGATGATCAAGTGATAAAACACAAAACTCAAATGTGCGTAAGATGAAATAAAGCTATGAAATAAGAACGATTTGCTCAAGCAATTATATATTAGAACATAAAATCTAAGGAGTAACAAACCTGATAGTGGAGGGTTAAATGCTCAACAGGAGAACTAACAGCTTCCCTCGACTTTGCACAGAGTCTGACAACCTAATTAGAAATACAAAATATTTAAACGTAAAAGGATGTGCAAACTCATGTATCAATAACAGGACTACTGGATATATTTATCTTTACTTTCCCCTCTTTCTGGTAGAGTTGGGTAACAGGGGAACGGGGTTACAAGTGATACCATCAATTAAACAAATAGCTACATGCATCATGAGAAAAAGTGCATAACAGCTGTAAACACACTGAGCAACAAGTGACATAAAAACAGAGTGAATTTCCCCCAAGTGGCCTACCATTTCACTTCATTAACCATCATTTTAAAGTTAATGAAAGTCTGTGACTCTTCAATACAGAGACTGAAGCTATAACATCAAATGGAACTACAAATATGACAGATGAAAACATAACAAGCATTATAGGGAAACTGAAGGTACAAAGAATTATTGGGAAGGCTGTAATTTGAAATGAGCATTTTTTTGTACCTTCAAACCAGTTGCACTTATCTTTTCAGCTAGCTGATCAACAGCCACATTACTTGGAGCACAGACCAAAACCTCAATGGAAAACCAATTATCAGCAAACCCAAAAAAATATTTTCAAAATGCCTCGCATTTTGGTGTTTAAGCGTCCGTAGGCGGTCAACGAAATAGCAAACGTATAAAACTATTTACCTGTCCCTGGCCTTGTTTCGCCATATGATACACAATTGCAGCAGAAGTGACAGTTTTTCCAGTTCCAGGAGGGCCTTGGATCAGACTTATAGGCTTTTGAAGGACATTTTTCACTGCAAAAACCTATTAGTAATAGATGGATCAAGACATGAGTAAAAAAGGAAGTAGAACAGAAAAAGAACCACTTGGATAAAATCAGAACCATGACATTTTCTATATGAAGCTATCTCGAGATAACAACTAGCCTTGTAATTTGAGCAATAAATCTTCTCCAGGATCAGCAAAAATGAAATAGATGTTTTACATGTTATGAAAAGGATATGTGCAGACACTTTATAATTGATTCAGTCTCAGTATGTTCTATCTACTTAGTAAATTATATTCATCCAAAGAAAAAACATTTATTTTTCTCAGCACTCACCAGTTCTTAAAAGAACTATCTATTCCCTTGCCCTAACAACCTCATTAGTACTGTCCAGTCCTTAATTTTCGGCAGGAACTAAACATAACAGAGGGTTTAGATTACCCAAAACCCCCCACAAGTCACATGTACAATCCAAGACATATACAAAGCATCACATATAAAGATGAAACAAGCAATTCTGGATCCATACTTGAGATGCATTAAGTTCTGGAAGACCTGGAGCACCAAAGCGGCGAGGTAATGCATTGCGAACCATCTGCATCTCAACTTCATGGCCAAGCAAATGATGGTATATGTACCTGCATAGCATGCAGCCTCATACTTTAAACCCACCAAAGACTATACATATGCAAAGGAGAGGGTATTGAACAGTTCATCAGTCAAAATTAACTCAAGAACAGGTGGATCAACAAAAAGACTTAAAACTAAACTACAATGTAAAAAGAAAACAAAAATTACAGCATAGCAAACACAGCCCAGCATAAAGGCTAGGGGTCAACAAAAAGACTTAAAACTAAACTACAAGGTATGAAGGTAAAAAGAAAACAAAAATTACAGTAAAGCAAACACAACCCAGCATAAAGGCTATAAATATATTTGGAGAAGTAGAATGCATCCTAAACACTCATTGTGCACTGTGAAATTCAGCCAATCCTGGACATCATAAAGCACAGCACTTCAAGATCATTAAAAATATTTTCTGCAAGGGCATTTCAGGATTTCCAAGTTCACAGCTATCCCATTGGCCATCACGCTCCAACCACAGAAGATCAACTTTGTTTGAACAAATTATCATCTACCAATTATACTGAAGGTTTAAAATACAAAAAACTCATTGCACATCCATACAAAGTGTTCCATAAAGATTTTCCATTTTATTAATATATAGAAGATCCAAATACAGTGATAAGAGAAAGAAAATGCACAATAATCAACAAAGAGAAATTAAGTCACAATTTGGTACAAATTCTTTATCATTTTTCACCAAACTCTTTTTCAACCACACCTTCTCCCAACAAAATAATTTTGCACGTGGATTCATAACTTTTCCATACTTTCTAACCACACATTCTCCAAAAATATCACTTTTCACAAAATCCATTCTCAATAAAAATACATCAAACAGGCCCTAAATTGTCCACTCACCCACTGACACTTGTTTCATCCACAGCAAAAGTCTTCATTGCCCCTTGCATCCGATCAAAACTTGTGCTCTTCCAAACAAAGTCGACGCTAAAACCATGGTTCACATCAACAGGAACGCCCTGCAGATAAGAGTAGTACAAATCAAGAGAGTTTCCAACTATCGCATGAAAAATGAAAAATATAAAAAAGTGATAAGAGATACCTGACTAGCACGAAGCTCAAGAGCAACTTCTTCTTGTGCAGTCAATTTTATCTGAAAAAAGAATTTTTAACCATTTTTTCCTTATAGTATATAAATCTCAATTTATGGATATAGGACAAATTGGACTGCATTAAACAGAATAATATTTGCAAGTGAGTCAACTTCGACATATTTTCTGATCAAGATGGGAACCTTGTACCTCCCCATCAGGATGGCAGGTTAGCCACTCAAGAAATAACCCAGATGTAACAAGAAAAGTCTAAATAAAGTGTTGTAAAATAGAATAGTTTAAAAAAGAAGGTACCATACCACATGACCCACAGACTGCCATGCAGAATGAGCAGCATCCCCTGAATAACGCAGTCGCAGTTCATCACCAGGTACAAGGCGCAACTCATTGTCTTCCTACAAGCACATACATTTTTCAGTTAACAAAAAGAAGGCTTAAAAATGGATATATAAAATAACAGGATAAAGTACCTTCGGAAAAACAAAATATGCAACACGCTTCTTATTAAGACCGATGTCCCATCGAATTGTGATGTTATCTTTGCTCTGAGACTCTTTCATCATCTGCAAAAGAATAATGAAAACTGAAACTTCTAGCAAAGAATATGTTAGAAATGGTAATGATAACCGAACAAAATCTCAAGAAATAAATTACAGACAAAAACTGGGCAAAACGTTTTATCAATGTAGAGCAGGACCCCCCATCTTCTTATTATCCATTTGCTTGGGTTTCTTGGGGGGTGGGGGGAGGTACATAAGCACAGTATTAGATGTACTCATACCTTATCATAGTCTGCTTCAAGCTTAATAAGGGGTGCAAAAACATTTTGATACTGCAAAAGAAATATGGTACATTCATCAATGTAAATAAACAACCAGAACCAGAAATGCAGCATCAAAAACATCGGCTGATCAACTAAGAGCTTATTGATGGAACCTGATAAGCATCTTCATACTTCAAGACTACAGGCTGAGGTTCATCATCCACACCTGGTTTCTCAAGATCTTCCAAAGTTGCATCAGGATTTGTCTTCCAAAGCTCTTCTATTTTGTTTATCTGTTGCGCACTAATTTGGCGAGCTCTCAACTGCTCTTGTTCAGATGGGACCTTCATTTTGCAATCAATTAAGAGGTTCAATACAAGACAACAGGCTATACGGTAACAAGAAATAAACCTACCAATAAGGCAATAACCAACCTTTACGAGCCACTGCAAGAAGCACCTATCGTCAATAAGCGGGCACCATTGACTAAGGTCCCAATTCATGTCCTTTAATGCATTATTGCTAAGGCAGGGATCCCTACAAAGCAGGACAACCACACTCTCTGTCTTTGCAGATATGAAACCAAGGAGAAAAACATTTCGACATCCACAGTTGTAGCACTCGAGAATTGTTTCTCCCAAGGGACTGTCTTCATGAAGACATACTTCCTTATGCTTTGCTCTCACCTAGATTAAAAATAGCACAGGAAAATCAAGTAAAAAAGTCAAAACAATAGGACCTCTAAATATGCCATGCAAAAGAAGTCATGATACCAACTGTGTTGCATAGACCCTTCAAGTGTACGTGTACCGACACTTTTCGGACACTGCTAATGTATTTCTCTTCTTTTATGGAAAATATTATGTGTTTTTAACTCAAAATTACAATTAAATAATATGACATTCTACTAAAGTTAATTCTCTTTCTTTATGGAAAATGTTATATGTTTTAAACTCAAAGTTATGATTAAATAACAAATATGAACTCATATTTAAAAGATTTCAACAAGAAAAATTATAACAAATATAAAACTAAATTTATACTATATAAATAAAGAATTATAAGAAATTTACTCAACGTGTTGACGATGTGTCATGTGAGTACTTTTTCAAAAGTTGTGTGTGGTCGTATCCTATACGTGTTGTATCGGACAAACGTATCCATATCAGTACATCATAGGATACCAATAAACAAGGAGAGATACGTTCAAACCATCCAATTAGGTTTACTAATTGCAGATGGATAATAAATTATGGTTATTCACATGCAAAATCACAAAAAGCGACTGCTCTTTTGACTTTCATGCATCATTAAATAATTTTCCTGTTTGTTACTTAAATATGAGGAACTCAACAAACTTATGGTCCTAATCTTGCACGTATGGTATCAGAAAACATTTTCCTATCTCAATCATCTATGAAGATTTGCAAATTTACAAGGTACAAATCTGCTACGAGGTACTTATTATTACTCAAACAAGCATGGCTATGCCCATGGTTTGATACAACCCAATTAAGGCATATGCTTCACATCACCACCTCAAGGCTAGTGAAGGGTGCGTTCCTCAATTTTATAGACTTATTTACTTAGATTTAGGTGTGGGCCCACAAAACATCATTGACCCATTTTGGAATAATTAATTGTCATTGAAACATTAAACAATTGTGTTTCACGTAGAACCACTTTGGGAATAGTATATTGCTCCCACCAACTAAAATAATTACTTTTTTGTTTCTTCTTTGTTTTTTTTTTTACTTATTTCACAATTTAGATTGTTCCATTGTGAAGTTTGAAAATTGTTTACGAGTTAATACGATCTTATTTTGTATGTTAATAATTTTTTACATTTTTTTTTTTTGGTTTACAACGAGGGTTACACCTCACCTCACGAGGGAAAAACACCTTAGTACCCTATTACGCCTTTTTAAATGTTGACTAAGCTAATTTAATTTTCAAGTAAAACAATCAACAATAAGTCAATAAAACCAGAATGTTTCACTCCCTCAATTTTATTTTATTTTTTTTAACAGAACCATGTGATTGCCATGTTAAATAAGATGCTTGCAAAATGTATAATACCATAGAATAATCAACCACTTTCCAGTATTTATTGACAAACTTTTTCTATCTAAAAATTTGGAAACTAAAGTATGCAATGATACTATAATTGCACAAATGCCCTACCTCTCACATGCCAAATGCATCCAAGTTAAAAACAATGGCCTCGTTATATGTGATAACAAATGAGTAAGCATAAGTTAAATAAGTACAATATTTGATTTCCAATTACAACTGTAGATGTTTATTTGGCACGTCTTCTTTCAACAGTTTACATTAGAGAAGAATAATATGCATTTGAAGAAACAGGGGCATCATTCCCATTGAAGTCATGCCTACATGGCAACATTTTCTCACAACCCTACAACACAAATCCCAAGATACTCTGAGACAGGATATAAGTCACCAGCAGTATTTCACTTTTCACATCTTTCTCCACATGTAATCAATAGAACAGTGATCGGGAGAATGGGAACAACCCAGCAACAGCTCCATCAATTCCCGCTTCTATCATGTAATAACTCTAGAATCAAACTATCAGCCAGTTTCTAGGTAGAAATAGGTTATACCAAAATCTCATCCACTGTGAAAAAACCTTTTGCTGCCCCATTCCCAATCAGTTCAGTTTCGACGAAACATAAAAAACAGACCAATTTCTTTTCTAGTAAGATTCTCCCTCAACATGTTTTGCTCCACGCTACCTAAGATTTCACAATCTCATCATTTGGTAAAAATGGAAAATAGCATTTGCACCAGAATATTCTCGTTCGCCACCACTTTAACCATTATATTACTTTTCCAATTATTCCGTCCATATAAAAGTAATATTAAAAAAATCCAACAACAAACAAGGGAAGAAACAATCATAAATATGCCAGGAAGAAAAGTAAAATGATCAGTCCCGAAGAGACATTCCAAAAGATATGTCACTTATCCACACAATCAATACACAGAAATGCATTTCTAAACTTATTTCACCACTATTAAGAAAAAATTAACATCCATTTCTATTTCACTAACCAGATGATTGACTATGTGTGAACCCGAGGTATTCCCGCGTGAATTACAGAACCATTTCCGGCAGGACGAGACATTGCACCGCACCACACAGGCCGGGTTTGTGACGCCACAGTACCTACAAGCATGCTCAGTAAAATCACCCTTTCCATACTCAAACCCATCATCATCACCAGTCTCCTCGAAATTCAGCCCACTCATCCCTGCTGCCAAAGCCTCCACCACGCCCTCCTTATTATTAACACCACTGCCACTAACATTATTATTATTATTAATAGTAGTACCAACTCTGCCGCCGCGGACTTTAGTCGAGGGTGAGGCATCAGATGACGACGGGCGATCGTTGGTCTCAGAGACAGCAACCGAATCGGAGGGGGTCGGCCATACAGAGGGGGATCGAATGGGCTGCGAGAGCTCTTGGAATTCTGGGTAATCGAAGTCCTCCCCTTGCGTGTTGAATTCAAGGAAAGTGTACGCGTCATTGTCCGGGTCCGGCTGCGACACCGTTTCGTATAGGTTGTTCGCCTGTGGATCCATGTCTACCAAAACTATATCTACGTACGTAATTTTCTAGAGTTAGGGCTTAGGAATATGGAATCACTAGAGACATTTGGGGAAAAATAAACCTAGGATTTAGAGGATGATGCAGTGTGTATTGTATGTATGTATAGATGGGAAAGAGTGTACGTATAGGATGGGAAAATTTAATTTAAAATGTAGACATTATATATATTTAATTAATTAATGTGTTGTGCAGGACGGGTTTTCTCGCTATTAAAATCAGTAAATGCTAAGAGAACTTAGGGTCCGTTTGATTTCGAAGGTGGAAAATGGGTGAAAAGAAAATGAATTCCATGGAATTGAATTACCTAGAAATTGTTTTAATAATAATTGTAATTAATTGTGTTTGATTGATATAATTCTCCACCTAGAAAATAT
>CAIGRE010289470.1:0-15559 GCA_903798275.1 Fraxinus angustifolia subsp. syriaca
GAAAATTACTCAATTCCTCCCAAACAGTTTTGAGTTTAGTGAAGAACACACTCACTGTGTTGCGATCCTGCATCAAATTCATCAGGTCCTTTTTCAACTGAAAAATTCGAGGACCGTTGTTCTGCTGGAAACGCTCCTTGAGGTCATTCCAGATCTCATACGCTGAGGAAGCGTAGATCACACTGGCAGATATATCCTTTGAAACGGAATTGAGAATCCAGGATATCACCATATTATTGTTCCTAATCCATGAGTTAACCAGATCTGCATCAGTAGTCTCTGGCTTCTCCATGGATCCATCTACAAATGCAAGTTTGTTTTTGACTGATAATGCAATGGTCATAGCTCGACTCCAGGAGCCATAGTTCTCTCCCGTGAGCTGCTGAGTCACTAGCACCAGTCCAGGACTATCAGAATGATGTAAGAAGAATGGGCTAGAAGGTTCATCAATGGCAGATTTGTTGACGGCAGTCCTTGAATCAGATCCAATTTCCGGAAGTGTTTGTTCCATTTTGAATTGGAAGGATGAGATGAGAATAAAAAAAAATTGAAGAGGAGCACGCAGAAATCGAAAGGGAAACGAAATCGAGAAGGAATCGATGAGGACGAGAGGGAATCGATGAATGAGGACGAGAAGGAATCGATGAGGAAGATGATGCAGCCCAGTTCCTTTCAATTCTGCTCTGATACCATATTACAGCTGAGAGAATGAAGACTGGATTGGAAAATATTATTCATCTCAAATTAAGGAAAGTCAATAATCTATACAACATATATAAAGGTGAAAATGGGAAGTGAAAAACAGGCGGGAAATGACACAGCTGGTGAACTAACTTGCCAGCTGTCAAACTAACAAAGGAGCTGAGCTGGCCATCCTAACCATATGCAACAGTCGTAATAAAAGTATGAATTTATCCAAATATTGTGGGAGATATAAAGTTACTTAAAAGTGCACTATATTATGCATTCCTTATCTGTGGTTTTCTTTTTCTGGTTTCAGGCTTCTCAATGGAAACAAACTAACAGGTTCCTTGCCTGATGAGATTGGTTATCTTCCTAAACTGAATAGGTTGCAGATTGATGAGAACCAAATATCTGGTTCAATACCAAAGTCATTGGCTAACTTGAGCATGGCTCAGCACTTGTAAAGAGTTCTCTTGATTTCTGGACTAATATCATTTTGTTTTTCAGTTTTTTCACTATCATCTTTTCATTTTGATTTTATTTCTTTGTACTGCGAACAGCCATATGAATAATAATTTTCTAAGCGGAGAAATACCGCCAGAACTCTATAGATTGGAACAACTTATGCATTTGTGAGTTGGAAACATGATTTTCTTATCGATTCCACTCATCTAATCATCTGATGTTAGTTAAAGAGTTAATACACTGCAGGTTGCTTGATAATAACAACTTATCGGGACATCTTCCACCAAAACTTTCCAAAATGCCACATTTAACAATACTGTATGTATCTTGCGTCTATTATAAGATACATTTACGTTTGTCTATTCCTTGATATTATATTTTTTATTCCTTTTATTTACTCTTGTATGAAGTAAGTGTATCAATATTTCTTATGGGGATTTATGGAAAAATCTCTGAACATTCAAATCTGACATTTTTTTTCCCCAGTCAACTTGATAACAACAACTTTGAGGGGAGTATAATACCTTCTTCTTATGGAAACTTACCTCGGTTATTGAAGTTGTAAGTATGTACTATACATTTATGTTCCAAAACAGATTTATAGGTATAGATAATCGATAGTTCACGATCACCATTCAAGTCATCTGCATCACAAGGACGAGAATAGATTATAGTTAAAGTCCTATTGATGGAGGCAGACATATTTTTGGGGATCAGGCACACATTTATAATTTTTTTAGGTCAATTTTTATTACAGTTCACTTTTGTTGGCTGTATCAGGAGTCTTAGGAATTGCAGTTTGCAAGGGGAAATTCCTCACTGGGGCAAAATTGCTTATATGTAAGTTGTTACACATTAGACGCATGTTTGGCAAGCTGGACTGGACTATAGATAAATATCTTTGATATTTTAGTATAGTCCATTCCACCAAACAAGCCCCTATTCTGTAAATTTAGCTATGCTGGACATTGACCTCATAATTTTGTGTTTAACCTTTGAGATAGTATGGTCTTTAGCTGGTATTTCTTCTTCTAATTATCATTCTCAATTCAGAGACTTGAGCCTGAACAAGCTTAGTGGAAAAATACCAACAGGTGTGCTTTCCGAGAATATGACAACTATGTAAGGACTCACTGTTTTGGTTCTTAAATTGAATTACATAGGAACTGGTATTACATGGTTTGCCTTGGAAAAACATGACTTTTGCTTTTGGAACTAATACTTAATTTCAAATATGCAGCGATCTATCTAACAACAATCTTAGTGGAATTATTCCTCCAAGCTTTTCCGGGCTTCCTCATTTGCAGAAATTGTGAGCATTCTTGGACTTCTTTATCAATTTGGTGTTCTAAAAATGACTTAATTCTAAATTTAAAGGTTCCAAGTTAATCTTCATTCTCATGTCCAGTTAGTGCCCCAAGGTATAGTTAATCTTGATCCTTCTCAAAGTATGAGATGAAGTGACAATATTTGTATCCTTGTCATTTCTCCTGCAGGTCACTAGCAAACAATTCATTAAATGGTTCAGTTTCATCCACCTTATGGCAGCACAGAACTCTCGATCAATCTGATACACTCGTCTTGTAAGACCTAAAACAGGAAAATAATTATGCCTATCCTACCTATTATTGATACTGTTATTTTCTCTGAGGCTTGGGTGTTGCTCCATCCTCCCACCCCCAGGGGTAATGGAATATAGCTATCACTGATTAGGCAGAATTTGAGGTTGAAGCTGAGTTCTATTATTTCCATCATACTGAAACTAATGGTTTACTAGGACAAGATGTCAAAGTGTTCTGATTTATTATCTCGCTTATGCAGTTATGCTTTCTGACATCGCAGGGATTTTCGGAACAATAATCTTTCAATTATTTCTGGCAGTCTTGTCCTACCCCCAAATGTCACTGTTAGGTTCGTCCAATTATCAATTTGAGCCGTGATGACTTTTTTCGTTTTGAATTGGACACTTCCTCAGATATAAAGTGGAAGTTCTAAATTTATCCAAGCATTAAAACTTATGATATTGAATTATATTTTTCCCCTCTTTCATCAATATAAACATTTTCAGCCTTCAAGGAAACATTGTATGCTCCGAAGGCAACCTAACTCAGTTTTGTGGATCCCATGAGGAAGAGTTTCACGAAGCGTTGAACCAAACAAGTTCCAATAGCTGCCTTTCTCAATCATGTACACCTCCATATGAGCGTACCCCAGCATCTCCAGCTGGTCGCTGCTTCTGTGCTGCTCCTCTGCTTGTTGGATATCGTTTAAAGAGTCCTGGGTTCACAAATTTTTGGCCGTTTAAAGATAGATTAGGGCATCACATAAGTCATACTCTGCATTTGAATATTTCTCAGTTTGACATTGATTCAGTTGCACGGGAAGAGGGACCTCGACTGAGAATGCATCTGAAGATTTTTCCGGCATACGTAAACAACGGTATTCAGCTGTTTAATAAGAGGGAGGTCCTACGAATTCGTGGTATGTTTGGTGGATGGGGCATTCATGGTGACGATTTCTTTGGACCTTTTGAGCTGCTCAATTTCACGCGTTTGGACGGTTCGTCTCCTTTCTCATCTGGCACGTTCCACTAAGGATTTATTTGAAGATAAAACAATCTTGTGGATCACGTTAACTCACGATCTGCCTTTTATCTGCTGAGGGAAAGGATTATTATTATTTTTTTTTTTTACATTTTATTTATGAACTAAAATCATTTTCTACTGGAAGCTTCTACAGAAACAATATATCTAATTGTATAGCTTAAAAAAATGTGCCTGGTGGCTTGTTATAGAAAATGTTACCTTAGTCCATGCTTAAGCTGTCAACTAAAGCTATTATAAGAGGAAAAAGGAGAGATTTTTCGTGTTGAAAATGAGTAATTGTTTTATACTTGTGGAGTTGGTGGCATTCAGATTTTTACTTGTACAAAATGGTAAGAATCAGCTCTGGTGCAGCCGTGCAGTGTTATTTGTTAAAACCCAGAACACTGAAAAAGGTAACTGATTTTCCAACATGAAGTCATCAAGCAATAACCTGGATAATTTTTTTCGAACTTTTACCATTACATTTGATTTGTCAGCTCCAACTACGCACTGAGGATAACAAAATTTTGTGCCTTTATGTGGATGTTTAATTTGTACATACATGGAAAATCACATGCATTCATTATCTCCGAACATTTCTGTGTTGTATTGTTGCTATGATAGATGCCTGAAGTTTGTTGCTTATTTTTCAGTAATCTCTTTCATGGGCTTTCGCCATTTTTGCTTATTTTTCAGGGGATGTTCTAAACTTCTAATTTTTTTTTTTTTTTTTTTGAAGACTATCCCTCTTCTTCACCATCTGGAATAACCAAGGGAGCACTGGTTGGCATAATACTCGGGACAGCAGCTGGATCTATAATGCTATCTGCTGTCGTGTTCCTCATTTTTTTCAGATCGCACTCGAGGAGAAAACGTGCAGATTCAAAAAGACGTCCATGTAAGCATCTTACAATCCCTGATAGATATTAGTAGGTAAATGTAATTTTTCTTTTCGTGATTTCATGGCTTTTATTGGCCAAATATTAAATATTCATGCTATAGGTTTTCCAGAAAAGTTGCATGCCATTATAATTCTCACAAGGTATTCTGGTAGGAAGCTGTTTGTTAATTTAAATAACTGAAGTTCACAGTCCATTGATTATGCTCCTATAAACTGGTAAATTTATATAAATAATTCAGGAGAAATTATAGAGTTCTAATTCACGTTTGCAGCTTGCACTTCTCTTAGAGATGTTATAACTGACAATATTTTGACTAAATGATTTTTTCATGACGGATTCCTTACATTATATAGAACATACAACTAGGATGATCTAAATATATTAAATATAATCACAACCTAAAATACAATTTATATACATAAATATGGTAATATAAATTGCAATATTTGTCGTAATCTTCATCGATCTCATTGACATTCACTCTCTGATTGATGTTGTATGATTAAGAAGCATCAATTTGCTATCAAGAAATTGATATCACTGTGGAGTTATCACCTTAGTAAATACATTAGCGATCTGAACATAAATGTGGAAGAATAATAATGCGACCATCATAAGCTTCACGTATAAAGTGATAATCCAGTTTAACGTGGTTAGTGCCTTAGTGGAACATAAATGTGGAAGAGTAATAATATTTGATGTGATGGGAAATATGTGGTTGAAAAAAAAGGAAAAGTTATTCATGTGATGGAAAATATTATTTTATTGAAAAATATGTGGTTAAAAATGAATAAAAAAATAAGAATGTAAAAAATAATGTTGTTCAAACAAGGAATAAATGGATAACTATAGGGAAATTGTAAGTTCAAGTCCCCAATCTTCTTACCATATCCTATTTAACCTTTCATTTCTAATAATGTAAACTAACTCCCCAAATTTCTTTATATATTACTTATAATCCTTCAAGTATTAGTAAACCAATTAGAGCCCATAAAAATTAATTATTCAACTCAATTCTTATTTGACTTTAACTATAAATGGACGAGATGTAACAATATATGAACAAAAGCGTTGAGAGATAATATCATTTTGTTGTAAGAAAGTTTGACAAACATGAGACATATTTCGCATCGTGTCGGACCTCAAAATCTGAATACAGTAAGAGAACCTTGTCTCAATGTAAGCTACAAAAGTCTTAATAGTGGGTCTAATCTCACTTTTAGAGTGAAAAATATATCCAAATCTACCGATTGAAATCATCAATAAAAGTATAAAATATTTATAGTGAGCATGTGAAGTGACATGCGTCAAGCCCCAAATGTAACTATAAATAATCTTAAAGCATTTATCACTATGATTGCCATGAGCAAGAAATAAGAGTCTTACGTTTCCAAGTTTACAAGTATCACAATCAAATGACAAATTGGAGAACTAAGACTGATTATTATCCGAAAAACCACATTTCAACAAATGAGACAAGATTAAAGCATTGGGATGACCTAATCTTTTATGTCAAATCTCATGTTTAAGTCAACACTAATATAACCTAAATATATAGTAGTAGGAATGGTAAATTGTAATGGGAACACTATTTCGACTTTAAGCCCATTTGGGATCACCTTCCGTGACCCTTGATACTACAAAAGACAATCAGTACGAGAGAAACACACATCACAATTATTATCGATTAATTTACCAATCCAAATCAAGTTAGTTGATGGAGATACAAAAACATTTTATATAAAAAGAAGACCGAATATCACCACAACAGTGATTGGAACGATATTGTCATTAGCAATCTGAATGTGTTGTGTGTCAGCATAGCATTGGATGTTGTGCAATGAATCAGAACTAATTGCCTTATGATTCAATGTCCCTAAATCAACAAAGCAAGGAGAAAAATATAACTTGACCCTTACCTAGTAGGCCCAAGGCAAAGAAGGCGAAAACAACTATTTGTTGAACCATTTCTATTATAAGAATTGGTTGACTGGTACTAGCTTGTGAAAGTGTGGGAGTAGGACCCTAAACATCTGCTTGAAAGGCCTGAGCTTTTCGGTTCTGAGGTCGTGTAAAACACACATTGATGATATACCCTGATTGCTTACGGTAACTGCAGACTTTTTGAGTGTGAAATACTATTTCAATAATGCTTTCCTTCCAATTTCCACATACATATTCAGACATGCATATATACACACATTTATACTCAACACACAATGCATTTTCTTGGTCTTGCACTGAAATATTTCATTCTATTCTACTGCAGCATCAAGGGTCTCCATCAGAATCGATGGGGTAAAAGATTTTACTTATAGTGAAATAGAAGTTGCAACAAATAATTTTAATAGCTCAAGCTTTGTTGGACAAGGAGGTTATGGGAAAGTTTATAAAGGCATTCTTGCTGATGGAACTATTGTAGCCATAAAGCGTGCTCAACAGGGATCACTACAGGGTGAAACTGAGTTTCTCACCGAAATAGAACTACTATCGAGGCTACACCATAGGAATTTGGTGTCATTGGTTGGATATTGTGATGAAGAAGATGAACAGGTACACCAATAATTCAATTAATTTTACATTCAATTACAGATATTTGGCTAAGCTTAATAAAAGTAAAAATTACATTCAACATTTTTGGATAACTTTCTTTTCCCTAATTTTTGAGTAAAATGAGGTACTTAATTTGAAAGTAACTATTACCTTACCATTACAATAATTGACTTATTTTCAGATTTATTTAATTTATATCTTACTTACTGGCACCTTTGATTCATTGATTAGATCTGTTGAGTTACCACTAAGGCCTGTCTAGGTTTAGAATGGTGGTCGAAAAAACGACAAACTCCAGATTCTATGTACTCTAATTTGTTCGANAAAACGACAAACTCCAGATTCTATGTACTCTAATTTGTTCGAAACTTTTCAACATAATTTTGATTGCATCTTTAGCCCATGAGATATGTTTACTTATTAATAGGGCCAGCATGGGTTTTGATTGGTGGACTTTGGAAGAACATTCCCCATTTTTGTACTCTTTAGGATTCGTTCCGTTTCTTCAACATAATTTAAAAGCTTTTTCTTCTGATATCCAGCTTCATATAATGGATAAGATAATGGCATTTTGGCTAAGATAAATAACTGACAAGAAAAACAGAAGATATTCTAAAAATGGATAAGTAATGGCCATATAATAGAGATTGTAAAGCTTAAAGCTATAATTTGCTCAGCCATGAGTGTTATGCTGACTAAAATTACAGAAAGTGTAGGGAGTGGCTACATGGACGAAAAGATTTCTCGCTGTTCCTATTGAGTCCTGATTTGACAAGAAAGAATAATGGCTGAGCAAATTATAGCACGCGACAAGATTACAGCACTTAACTGCTCACAGTTCAGTTCAAAAGGCTTTTTAAATAGCTTGCCTCTACTTCTAATATGAATTCAGGACTCCCAGATCAATGACAAAAGATGCTTGAAGGCTTAAACCTATGTTTTAAATTGTATTATCTTCCTGGAGAGAAACTGTTTTTCTATCTTCAAATTGTTGTTATAGATGTTAAATGTCTCTTGTTTACCGTATTGCAGATGTTGATATATGAATTCATGTCTAATGGTAATTTGAGAGATCACCTATCGGGTAAATATGAACTCGTTCTTTTTTAAATTGGTATTATATACGTTTAAATAATTTGTGTTATGCAGAAGCATACTGCTTATTACTGTCTGGCTAGATATTTTTGAAAGCATCCTAACCTGCATTGAGCCTCTTGGGCAAAAAAGAAACGGTTACAGTGATGTTAGAATCATGTCCCCCTCTCCTTTTAGTGTTCCTTCTTAAGACCAAGGAGTGTGTTTAAAGGGTTAGACATGTCTCTTTTTTAAAAATTATTAGGTAGGGGGCACTTTAAGAAGCACGGACATGGACAAAACTTTACAGGGACATGTTGAATCCTTATTCTCGACAAAAGTATAATGGCACATAGGGATACTATCAAGAAGAAGTGGAAGTCTTTCATAATACATCATCAAAAAGGTTGGAACAGTACTGGAAAACTTAAACTAAACATGGGTGTGGTGATCGACAAAAAGTTGAAAACTTCGTATGGGTGTTCACTATCCATTTTTAATGGACACTTGCATTCCTAATTCTCACTATATCAAACAATATAAACATTCAGATTTATGGAATTTCTATTTTGTTTAACCGGCGGCGGCACAAAGTTGAGAACTGAAATTTTTTTAGCTGCGTTAGCAAGTTTTTAATGTTTGAGATATCTCAGGTAAATTAAAAGTTCGTTTGACTTTTGCTGTGAGATTGAGAATTGCATTGGGTTCAGCCAAAGGCATCCTTTACCTACATATGGAAGCCAATCCTCCAGTATATCATCGAGATATCAAGGCAACCAACATATTATTGGACCCTCGATTTACTGCCAAAGTTGCTGATTTTGGACTATCCCGACTTGCTCCAGTTCCCGACTTTGAAGGATTGGTGCCTGCTCATGTATCTACTGTAGTTAAGGGGACACCGGTAAGTATGATTGCACGACCGAGCTCAAATATGTATCCTGTCATTTAGTTTTTCCAGCAGAACCACCTGATTCAACAGTCAAACCAGAACAATTCTAATTCAATTAATTTTATGTGCTGCTCAAAATTGTTTATGCATGACTTTTTGCAGGGATACCTTGATCCAGAGTATTTCCTAACTCATATATTAACCGACAAAAGTGATGTGTATAGTCTTGGAGTCGTGTTTCTAGAGCTCTTAACTGGGATGCACCCAATCCACCATGGGAAAAACATTGTTAGGGAGGTACTATATATCTAGCCGCTTTGTCATTGTTCTAGGTGCATGTTTCCCAGTTTTTAAGCAAACAATTTTTATTTAAATATTTGTTGGTCAAAGTTGGAAAAGTAATTTTTACTTGAAAGTAAGAAACAAGTATCGTTTGAAGAAAAAAGTTACTTAATTGTAACTTTAGTTTTTAAAAAAGATTAGCCAAACATGGTCGTGTAAAATAGATAGCAATATGCGTGAAATTTTATATTTTGTACCAGCTTAATTGCTGATGCAAAACTGATCTATTTTACCAGACCGTTGATAACTCTATGATGTTTTACTAATCTCCCCCTCTTAAAAAACGAATTGTTGGACTATTAACTTTACTAAATGCTCGTCCATTTTCATCAGGTCAACATTGCATATTCTTCTGGTACGATATTCTCTATAATCGATGAACATATGGGATCTTATCCTTCTGAATGTGCTGTGAAATTCATAAAGCTGGCTCTTAACTGTTGCCACGATGATACAGACACCCGACCCTCAATGGTCGAAGTGGTTAGAGAACTTGAAAGCATATGGTTAATGATACCAGAATCTGATACCATAGTGTCAGAATCCATAGTATCTGATGCTGAAAAGGCTTTCACTCCAGCATCTTCGTCCTCTACACTGAAAACTTCTTATGTTTCGGAAGATATTTCTGGCAATGATCTTGTCAGCGGAGTCTTTCACACCGTTAGACCTAGGTAATGTTTTTACTTATTTATGCCTTTTCCACTCCTTTCATTACTGGGAAAGTAACAAGAATCTGTACACTCCATAATATTTTTACTTTTATGTGTGTCATGAGAATATCAGTGGTCTGTTACCTAGCATTCCAGGGAGTCTCTTAACTATAATTTGGAGGATATTGCTCTAAAAATGTGTATAAATAATAAATATAAACCCTTTTAATTTTAACACTGTACAAGTCATGTATATAGTTCATTTCTATATCCTGTGTTTCTCTTTTTAAACATATGAAAATAAATTTAATCCTACAAACACACCTTTAAATTATGACCCAACAAACACGTCATGCGGCAAATCCCTAAAAATGAGTCTATTCTATTCTATTCCAAACCAAAACCCTTCTACTAAATCATCTCTCTCTAGAATCATCCACAAGAAAAACTCAAGCCCTAAACATTAAATTGATCTTATATAGATCTACTGCAAAATGTAATCAACACAATATCACACAAATCAACACTTTGATTCTTATTTTCATCCGTTGTTATTACCAATTTATCGTTACTATAAAATCATAGTCTGAGTTTGAAAGTATCAAAATCCACTTGTTGAAACCTCTACCATGGCTACTAATACAAATGCATCTCCCATGGGATCAATATGGATGGTAAGAAATGTCGAAGAGACTCCCGTCACGACAATCCCATGTCAACATGGTTTGGGTCTTATTGGCAAGAAGGGAGAGTAACCATACAACTATTGCTCACATTACAACACAAAGGAGGCGTACGTATCACGAGATTCGAGTGTATAAATCTGATTATGTGTAAACGTTGTGGATGTAAGTGCCATAATAAGAGAACGTGTAAACAGCGTCTTTCGCTACGTCATGTGAGAAAACGTAATGCCGTGGATCCAAAATGAATAGTTGATACGGATAAGTGGATTGTGTTGGTAATTGGTATTACGCAAAAACACGTAATGCTTTTGCATGTTAACTTTTTTTATGGATCAATGCTTTTCCCCTATGATTATATGTAATGCTCCCTAACATTCTATTCATACTTTTAGTCCATTTGAATACTTTTGCAGTCATTTCTCCATCAATTTTCTCAACCTTATACCTTCTGCTATTCTTGAAATTCGTCCTCAATTTGTGTCTAACATTCACTAAGTATGAAACATGAACCTTCCAATGAAGCATGGTTCAATTTAATCCACCTTGACTGTTATTATGTCAATGGAAAGTACAATTGAACTAGGTAAAAAAGACTACGAAATACTGTTTTAATATCCGACATCCAATCGTAAGACATTATAAGATGCTGGGACATTACCTTGATTTTTCAAATCTTGAAAACACCTTCCATTGGTAGCGAGTTCTGAAATGTGGAAGAAATGAATTGCAGTTTGATTATTCAACCGAGGACATTGATTGTTATTGTCCATCATCAATTTTTTGAAATGTATCTTTGATTTAAGAAATGTATTAATGGAGAAAAATGAAAATGGGGAGATTAAAAAAATGTCATTTACAAAAATGAGTGGTTGATGTACTTTTGGAAGTAGGTGTATTTTAGGAAGTAAGTATTGCCCCGTTTGAGCCGCATTAAAATTTTTATTATCAATCTTCTACTCATTTTCAACCATACATTTTTCAATAAAATAAATTTTACATTACATTAATAACTTTTTATTATTTTTCCACCACACATCCTCCATCAAATATACTATTCCAGAATACATTCTTCCAAAATAATGTGGTACAAACACACCATATATATAAATCTACGACTAGACAACTTTCTAACCGAATCGAACGGAATTCTAACTAAATCGAGTGGTTCTTCATGTTAAATATCTGAATGGGTATTTGAATCGAAAATCGATGTGTTTGGTTTGGTTTTCGATTTTAGACAAAAAAACTGAAGAATCGAATCTAAATAATTTTTTTATATTGAATTAATTAAATTTTTTTAATTTTTTTCTAAACAAATTAGCAAAATTAACTAATTTAGTGATTAATACTCCAACTCCCGAGCCAAGTCCAAGCCTAGCTAGCGCAACCCAACCCAATTTCTAAATTCAATTTTTTGGCTCAATTATTAATTTCATTGTTAGCCCAAGATCTAAGATTTTTATCCTTCCATTTCTAATTTCATACTTTCATTCGGTAAGCACATGTCCACTAACTCCAAATCATTTGATAAATTGAAAACATACATCTACGTATCCAAATCGAAACCGCCGATTCCCAAGTCTGACTTCCCCTCTCCAACTACCCATCGAAACTACAAATGAATATGTCTTATTTATATAATGTTGTTGTAAATGTTTAAAAAAATTAATTATAGTACGGAACCGAACATAACCAAACAGAATCGAACCGAACTGAACCCGAACAATTCTACTTATTAAATACCCAAAAATTTTAGTTCGGTTTGGTTCCGACGATTCTCTTCAGAACTGAACCAGATCATATCCGGCCCTGTATAAATCTAAATCATGCATGTGTTTGACACATATTCTCATCCCATTCCCATTCTTATTTTTTTTTTCTCTTTCTTCATTTCAACAATGCGTTCTCCAAATAAAATAATATTACACACAAATCTAAAAATTTTCATCACTTTTTCACCACATTCTCCCATCAATCACTATTCCAAAAATTATATTTTCATTTTAATGAGATTCAAACACAAGCCATATATAAACCAATATTTTTGGTTTTTTAAATATAAAATAGTAAATTATGAAAATTTATATGTAATGATACAAATACGAAATTTTCCATATTTTATTTCTTTCGAAATGAGGCAAAAGGGCAATTTGTCCTTTCACATCAACGCCCCCCTCACGGGACCCCTATGCCAACTTCAAATATGGGACCCCTATGAATATTTAGCATATGTTTGGCCTATATTTTTTTAATCACATATTCACATATTTTTCATAACATAATATTACACATAAATTGAAAAATTTTCCTCTTTAACTGCACATTCTTGAAAAAAATCACTATTTAAAACTCATTTTCACCCAAATTTTCATTAAAATGGAGTCTATTAGAGATTAAAATTAGATTTTTAGCAAATTTTGATAAAGTTGATAGAATGTGTGGTTGAAAAGTTGTGGATCCTATAAAATGTTTGATTAAAATTAATTGTTGATTTAGAAAATAATTAAAAATAATTACACATAATCATGATAATTGAAAGGCAAAATACAAGATTTAAAGTCGTACATACATTACAAAGGGGGGAAGATCAAGAAAATCCCAGATTACATAGCATATAAAAAGTATTATTTTAATTAAAGTATTAATCAATACAATGCCACTAAAAAATTAGAAAAAATGGACAAATAAAACAAAATGCAAGAATATAGTCTAGAGCTAACAAGAGCTCATTAAATAAGTGTGAGACAAAAACATTAAAAAAATGTAATGATCATAAATTTTGGAGAGAGAAAAGTGACCTTTTATTTCTTGTTAAGAAACGGAAAAATGATAGTTGAAAAGATTAATTATCGAGAAAATAATGAATGTGATATAATTACGTGATGCATAAATGAATGTGTTAAGTTTTATGCCATTTATATGATTGTTTTATAAAAAAAATATTTGCATTTTCAAATTTTATTAGTTTCTGGTGTTTGCATATGATAATTCTAAATCGAAAAATTTTGTAATTATAATTTTTTGTGTTTCTTCAAGCAATTAATTAACCTTATGTAATTTGGGACTCTCATCAAAGTGCGATTTTTAAATGATCGCCTACGCCACCTATAGTCAGGATCCGTCTTGGCCCCACTAAAAAAAGATTCTTGTGATGGGATACGTGGCTATTCAAAGATATAGGGAAATCATATTTCGTATTTTCTTCCTCAATCTCGCTACTATTAGTTTGATTGTGTAATTAGTATTGGAGCCGAGCTAGGGTACCAAGCTTTGGCTTACAGGCTGGTACTGGACTCTCTCACATAGGGCGGTGGGTGGGTACATTTTTGGGGGGTTTTTTTATTGAGGTGGGTCCAGCCGGACCAACCTCATTGTGAGGGGGGAGCTGTGTCAAGCCTTTTACAGGCCTGACACAGCATAGTTTTTCTTAGTATTGAATGTTTTCTCTAATATTTATTAGCAACCTTATAAATAAAGTCATTTTATTTAGGATTCTTGGATAAGAATACATGTACAAGTTTTGTTCTTAAATATTGACTTTATAGTTTCTAGCGACTCTCTCTCCATAAATTCTTGCTTGTTAATCAACATTTCTTGAAGATTTACATCTATGTACTAGATAAATGCTCATTTGAACGATGGAAATCCTATTACTAAGCCACTGAATGGGGGTTGGAGCCATCGAGGAGTGGCAAGCACTTGCCTAGATGAGTGAGCTAACGTAGTTTTTAGGGCTCGTCGCAATTACCAAAGAAAAAAATTGTTTCTAAGGCTTTGATAAATAAATTTGTCACATGTTTTTTATTTAAAAAGAACATAAAAATGATTAATTACACCATACACTATATTTTATTTCCAAATTTCAATTCCGCTATAACTATTTTCTTTATTTCAACAATACTTAATACTTACTTTATTAACACACACACACTAAGACATACGAACACACCACCACCACGACGAATAAAGGCCAACTGGACTTCTATTTTGAACACAAATCCTTCATTAACTTCAAGACTTTTGTGTGCTTCCCTCATTGATGATGAATGGGTTTCTACTATTTTTCTTAAGTTTGGGGGTATAGGGTTAGCACTATAATCAATGGCAAATGCAATTTCGAATCTGAAACCAGATTTGAAACCTCTTGAATTCTCTTTTATGGTTTATTATTAATATTGTTATTATTATTATTTATTTGAGAAGTGTAAATGGTTTTGTGACAGTTTATTTTTGTAGTGGGTGTCAATGGTGGTTGTGATGGTGCAAATTTACTTGTAGTATGGTGATTTAGGGTTTGGAGGCGGTGGTTTAATTATGGTGGAGATGTGGGCAGTCTGAAGGTGCAGATGGTGGCAGGTTTAGGTGTTGTGCTTGCGGGTGTAACACACGGTGCAAGAGGTGGTGCCAACGTTGACGACTTGATGGTGTTTATTAAATGCTATAATTGGTGGTGATGAAATGTGTTCATTACAACAAGGGGTGGTAGTGATGACGGTGATGATGATAGAAATAAGTGGTGGACTGCGTGTAATACACTTTGTTACAAGGGATTGCGATGAAGAAACATGTGACGAGATGTGTGTAATGTAATATAAGACATAATTTATTGTAAAAAACAAATTAAACAAAAAATTACAAGAAAAAAACTATTATGAGTTAAAAAAGAAAGGTTGAATAGCATACTCAAAAATATGTTTTTTTTTTTTTTTCCCAAAAAAAAAAA
>CAIGRE010289496.1:0-19043 GCA_903798275.1 Fraxinus angustifolia subsp. syriaca
TTGCCCATTGTATTTTTAAATAAGCATGATGATGATGAAGTGATTAAATATTTGACCTTCATTTTAAAGCACGTTAACAATATTTCTGGACTAAAACTATGATTAAGGATTTTATTTTTCAAATAATGAAATGTTAAAAATAAGAATGTGATGAAAAAAAAAAAGAAAAAGTTAAGAATATTAGTGTAATAATGAATCAATATTATTGGCCTTCAATGTATATTTATTAAAAAAAAATATGGTGCGAATACAACCACCTAAGACTAAAACTTGTAAAGATTTAAAAATTACCAAAATAAGCTAAAGGTAAAAGACATGAACACCCTTTCAATTTCAAAAAGAAAATATCATAGTAACCCCAATTTAAATTTCAAACGAACGAACGGCTCTCTTTCATTTCATCAATTATCGCATCTCCCTCAACACCAAATCCTCACTAATTCAATTCTATTTGTTCATATTTATCTTTAGTACTATTCAATACAAGCATCTGGTGAATATTTATTAGAAGCCACAATTTCAGCATTTTTATTGGTAAAAACATTTTCACTTTCATGTATTTTGTTAGTTTGAGTTTATCATTGTTAAATGCAATGTTGACTTATTTTAGCTTTGTTCAGATAAATGGCACGAATTATTGGGCAAATTTGTAATTTTTTGCGCAAATTTATTGGAAAGAAGTATGCATATGTGCTGCCTTACAAAATAGACGGCATGTTGATGGTAGTCGATAAATCGATCACATGTTAACATATGAATATTTTGTCTGTTAATCGATGATCATTTAATTGACTAACTCTTAGCAAATTGATTTGTTAACCGACCTCCTCTTATCTTGATCGACTTTTAATAGGCCATCAGTTAATCAATCAACTATTAACATACGTTGTCGATGGTCTGGGATAGCAGGCATACAGCATAACGGTATCTGAAACCATATATTTTCTTACTTTGGTGAGTTTGTAAGGAATGATCAAAGTCGGTGAACATGGAAATGGACTGGAGTAATAGAAAATGTGTTGTTGTATTTTGTGTATCTGGAAGTATATTGTACACGAACATGTATCGTGATGTACAAAACCTCCTTAGTGTTGATTCCTTCGAATAAGAGATGGAATTCAGATTTCTATTTCTTGAAAATATAAAGTTTTTAGCTCCACTGGTAAACATTATTTAAGACAAAGAATTAGAAGGGCTGATTGATCTCAACCAAAAGAACCATTATACGCTGTGTAACTTTTGTAAGGAAAGATAATCATGAAACAAAACATATGAAGTAGATAATGAAATGGATCATAATGTGTATAGTTCGAGAGGATGATGTAGTTATTTCAGAGATAAATGCTACACAAAGACCTCGAGGTAATTCAAAACAACGACGATAAAATTTCATTTACAAATGATGATTTCGTTGCTTATCTACTTGAAAACATTTATAAATTCATAACATTTTATATAAATTATAATTTACAAACCTTAAATATACTTACAAAAAAATAACATATTTACGAAGTAGATTTAAAAACACTACTGGTCATAGTTAAGTATATAAAAATCGTACGCTAGTTTCATCCTCCACTTGGACATATGATGATTGTTAACGAAGAGTGTCGACTATCCAATGCTTAGAAATTCTATAAACTTGATTCTAAATACACCACAATCACCATGCAAAGAAATAGAAGATTTGTTAACATTTAAATAAATCTGACTAAAAGTATAAATCACCATGCAAATAACTTACGATATATTTTGTTTTATTGTGTCATCTATCCTCTCAACTACTAGTTTATCATCGTGTTGAATAGTTGCTGCCCTATCCATTTTAGAAATGATGAAGCGCATGGACTCTAAGTTCTTCTCAAGCAGACCTTGGGTAAGACAGCACTTATCGGGGTCATATATAGTAGACTTTGCAAAACAGGTGCAAACCAGAGTGCATTTGCTAACATTAGAATCTATAAATGTGTACAACCCTTCCGCTTTTACTCTTAAAGTGCTTTTATAAGATGATAACTCGTCTAAGAAGATATGTGAACGTCACATACCTCATAACTCTATCGTCCCCTTTTTTTGAATTCCTTTTCCTCACTGGGAAGCCTACGGTGTAAGCATATCTTTTGTAATAGTCCAACATTTCGTTCTCATCAATAAACATCATACCCACCTCAGGCACAGTATTGCCATCTCCTCCTACATTTTCATTGTCCAATATGTTCAAGTTGTTCACAAATTTCTCATCGTCACGGTCAAGCAACAATTCATGATTCTCATCTTCTATAATTTCTTTTCACGAATAGAATAAAAAGGAGTGATGTATAAATGATTAGTATGTGAATAAAAGGTTATTTTATTGTCTATAAAAAGTTATTTTAGTATTTATAAACAATGTATAAACACAATCCAAACAATGGGCAAAGTTCGTGATGAGTCCTTATCTGAAATTTGTCCTCAGTAATTTGTGCAATGTGTAAGTGAGATAAAATAGCAAAGCAATGTTATACCTTTGTCTGCCATTTATCAAACTAATCTTTCCAGTTGAAACTAATGATTTAAAGCTCCAGAAATGAATTAAGCTATGGAAATACCTTTGTCTGCCATTTATCAAACTAATCTTTCAAAAAACTATAACTCTTAAAAAGACAATAAAACTAAAATTAAACTGGCCGAACTAATTGTTGCTTGACTGTGACGATGAATCATGAATTAGAACATTTATGAAACTCAACTTCTGTTTGTAGAAAATTTCAGTTTAGATTAGTTGAATTAAAGCTCCAGTTGAAAAACATGGCGATGGCTTCCGGAATTAGCTAACCAATTTAGAACCCAAGAAGGAAAATATTTTGTCTGCCATTTAGGGTTGAATAAAGCTTCCGGGATTGTTGATAAAAACGGCTTCGACGTCAAGAACAAGTCGGTCGGCCGGCTTTTCTATTTGCAAACTGGAGTTACCCGCCGTTCGATTAACCGAATTTGGCCGGAGATGGATGTCTTTCGAGCAGGGTGAAAGCATGGGAAATTTGGGGAAAATGAGCTGATTTCCCGGTTTTTGTTTGTTTTGACAGCTTTATTCTTTTTTTCTTTTTTTTTTTAAACACTTTGCCACGTCATGCATTTTGAAACCCTATAACATTTCTGTGGCTTTATCTTTGTACCCATAGCTTTATTCATTAGGAATATATACCAATTTCTGCAAGTTTAAGCCAATGTTTTAAAGAATGTAAAGTGTGAAAGTCAAACTTCGGCCAAGACAAAATAAAAATAAAAGGGCGTAGAGGCGAGACATTTTGCTCCCTCTTCGCTAGGCGCCGCTTTTTAGAACACTAGTTTAAACAATTATCTGCTATTAAATTATCTGTATACAACTTTGAATAAAAGGCAAGAAACTGCGATTAGAAAAAGAACCAACTGTATATTGGATATGCAGTATCACATCGTCCCAAAAAAATATACTGGACAGAAATTTAGTTCATTTTACACAGTTACCCAACCAAATATGCCATAACTGTTCTTCAGGCTATACATTTTGCTCCATCCTTGTTCATGATGCTACTTTCATTTGAGCGGAGGAGCTCTATAGTATGATGGAACACTAGCAGGAAAGAACATTTGTCGAACTCCTTCTGCCTTTATGATGGGAAAAATGATACCCGACGCACCCTGGAAAACAAAAAGTATTAGGAAGAGTCAATTAAATACAAAAGACATGATCTTCCACCTCAAATATCTCGAATTAGGTTTAAAGTATAACTGACCGGCCTTTTTTCTTAGGCATGCCCCAACTAAAATATCTGATACCAACCGAGGCAGCACTACAGCCGCCCCAGCACGTGTCATGTCTAAAGCATGCCAGGTGGCCAACACATTTGGAAACCCCTATGTGGAAGGCCAAATTAAATTATCACATGCTGGCCTCAGTATGCGAGTGAAGTCTTAGTGTTAATGTTCTCGGTAGTTCAGGTCGAGTATTTTACTACATGACCAATACAAACAAGTTCTGCTGCGAGCACTTAAAAATTCGAGAATTTTTTGTGTTCCTTGCATAATTCATAAACCATTGAAGCCATTTTATGCACCAATGTGGTGCTTAGCATGCCTAGTAAACAGTTGTATGCATGGCTTCAAGCAAACCTGACTACAATGTTTTCCTGAGAAATTGCTCATTCAAAAATCGAAAGCGTAGTCATTATATATTTCCAAGATGCAAATTGGAGAAGGAAATAGGCATGACTACAATTTCTTTTAGCCGTGCATTGAAGGATAAATCAGGTACATACCAAAATCAATCTAGCTCCAATCCACAGCCGTTGGGGAGAAGGAAATGGTATCAATAAACGACCAATGCCATATATAGCAACAGCAAAGAAATGGAACACTAAACTCAGTGGGCGAGGATTTAGACCCGAAAGCAAAGCCACAGGTCCTCTCGAACAAACACCTCCAAGGCTTAAGTAATCAAAGCATGCTTGGCGCATTTCCATCCTTGCTTGATCCGACGAAGCACAAAAAACTTTATGTAGGGCTCCAGCCAAAGTATTAATCGTAGAGGCTACTGGCTGCAAAACAAGGACCATATCAAAAACCCAGTAAATATAAAAATTAGAACTTGATTACTGTAGTGATTAGACTCTTTAGACTTGCATGCTTCCACAATTGTACATTATATAACTGAAAAGACAAGGGTGAATTGGATTCCTTAGTCACAAACTTTAAATTATGATGAATGAGAACTGAACATAGCAGTCAACATACAACTAACCATGAATAAGGTTCTAACTCAACTCCACAAAAGAATGGGGAAGGAAAAAAGGTAAAAACTAAATTAGTCATTAACCAGGCAATTAATTTGATACATGTACAAGCAGCAGTAAAATATTTGAATAAAAAAGGAAAAATTAAGACTGATGAATCTAGGCTTCACCTTGCGCAAAGTGTAAAAGGACTCAAGATATTTACACGATGCGTCTGCATCCTTCAAGTTGTGCAGCGGCTTAAGAAGATTCCGGAGCACAACAATATCAGAGAGTGCCACTGTCATGCCTCCACCGGTTAAAGGATGACGCATGTTGAAGGCATCACCCATTAACAAGGCTCCAGGGGTAGGTTGGGGAGCTGCTGGCATGCTTCTGTTTGGCATTGTTCGAATATTTCCTTTATCAATGGCCGATATGAAGGCCTCATGTAACTCAGGCGGAACCTAAATCAAAAAATGCATTGGTTAGCACAATGCAAGCCCAAGAAAGAAAATAATATTATAGTCTATGAAGTACAGATACTAATGGGATTGCATGGTGGACCCATATCAAACACCAACGCTCCTCAAACATGGGTATGACAAGACACACGAAATGTCGTATTTTTTATATATTTATTAAAATTTTTGACATGCGAAGAGCACTTTCCCAACACGACTAGAGGTGGCAATGGGCCGAGCCGAGCTGCTCGCTCGGCTCGTGCCCGGAGATCACCCAAAATGGGTACTCGATGAAGCCAAGCCGAGCAGCTCGGCTCGGCTCGGCTACTTTTTTTTTTTATAGGATATTAGCCTTTTTGGAGGAAAAAAAAATAGGGCAAGCCCACGAGTCGCTCGTAAAAAAACAAGCCGAGCGGGCTAGCCTAGCGAGCCCCTTGCTCGGCTCGTGGCTCGTCAAAACGAGCCAGCTCGACTCATTTGACACCTCTAAACACGACTACACTTGTACAACATGACAAACTTTTGACTGAATAATCTTTCAATAGGGATTTCTTGCATCATATAGGAAGAGTAATACATTATACAACTATGGTATCAATCTAAATATGGTACATGTAATCGACATAAATATGGTAAATACAATTATATACATAATTATATTAAATCATAATATTTGTCAATTTTCATGATCTTCATCAATGTCTATGATCTCTGCTGATCTCATTGATATCCCCGACAAATTGATGCAAATGATCGAGAAGTATCAATTTGTCGACAAAAAACTGATGTACAAAAGAAATCAAAGGCCCAACTTCAATATGCAGCCCAAAAATAACCAATCCACACTTCCAAAAATAATCAGAGCAAGGGATTTCAATATATATATATATATATATATATATATATATTAACAAGGAGAAGGAAGGGTAAAATAGAGAGAGAAACTAGGGAGATCAAAATAGGTTTGGGATGTCAAGAACTACACCGCACTTGACGCACCGAAGAGTCACACTTTGACAAAAATCGTGTCAACCGTGGACCACCTCAATAGTCATACGTCGACAAAGCCTTATATGTTGATCTATATTTCGACATTTAATCGATGTGAAATTTATCCCTTAACACAACACACCACACCATACCACGTGGAATGTCCTATATCTTTTATGTTTTTTTCATTTTTTGACACGGAGGTACATGTCCAACACGTCGAGGACATGGCAAGCCAGTTTTACATATTTTGGAGAGCAAAACTGGAAAGAAAAAAATTTAATACTTTATATAACATTAGAAAATTTTGTTTTCAATATGTAGCTATCTACTAATGCAATTTTTATACACGCGTTTTTTTATTTTGGTCCACTAGTGATACATAGCACAAATAGTCACTCGTATTCAAATTCACCTCCACAATTCAAAATCAAAGCTACAAAGGATATAGATAATATTGAAAAACAAGTTGACAATAAAAATATCACACGCATAAATAAAGTGCATGAATAACAGTGATTTTGGAATTTACTAGTTGTGCCCGAAATGGTTTTAAGAAGGTATTAAAGGGCATTTCTAGAATTACCTATAAATAATAAGAAGCTGAGTTGTTTGTTTCATTAGAGTGCAGAAAAGAATTGAACAGGAAGTGGCAAGAAAGGGGGGCTTGAATGTAGGGCTGTGTTGTTATCTTAAGAGAGGCTAGGGTTGAATTAGTTCCTACCGATCATATTTCTCCCGAGATGAAAGATAGGCAATTTGTTAATTGTAATAGATGCATTTGTGTCCTACACATTCTTGAATTTTGTATCCGTCCTTCACATGTTATAGACAATAAAGAGACCAAGACAATTTTTTTAGAAATATCTCATTAACAAAACCCGGGTACTTTTAATATCAAGAGACTCCTATCATGCAATGAAAGCCATACATACCTGGGGAGCTACAACCGTTTTCAAATAATTTGCCATTTCACCATTAGCCAGAGACGGAAGCTTTCGACCAGGTACATCAACTAAGCATCGAATTTCAGTGCTACTGATTGGATAAAACAGGATTGGTGAAGGATCTGCTAGAATAACATGCCCATGGTTTGGAAATGGAAGTTGACAGTTCTCCAGTACCAAACCAACAAAACAGGAGGGAATATCGACCTGTAAAGTGATCAGATTTCCTTCCTTCAGTGAGAATCAATTTTAAGTTCAATCAAACAATCAATCAAGTGTACAAACCAGAGAAACTGGTTAAGTTATCTACAATCTAGAGCTTTGGGTTTTACCTTAGGGCTGCAAAGAGAACGGCGCAAATTCGAAAAGCAGCCATCACAGACTATAGTAAGAGGAGCATATGCTTTAAGCTCCAGACTGGCTTTAGTTTTGTACTGCACTCCTTTTATTGTTCCATTTTCCTCAAGTAGAGATGTTACGGTACCTTGCTCGAGCTTCACACTATTGGGGACGGAGAAAGCAGTATTAGGAGGGGCCGGTACAAGTTAAACACTCAAAAGAATCGCAACACAAATAATATCAAATTGTGAAATGTGCTTCAGAAAAAATAAAAAAACAACAGCAACTGCTGGACTTAATTTAGCTGGATTTCCAAATAGGCAGCTAAAGGAAATAAGAATCCAAATTTTTTTGAAAGATTTAAGATTACAAACATAAGAAAATGGGCAACAAATTATACTTGGGAAGAGTAGCTGCTTTCTCTCTCATCATCTGTATGAAACGCCCATTATGAAAGCTTCTCCCAGCCACATCTGAGTGAAACTTCTCCAAGGGATAGGTAAGTTTAGTGTATTTTCCATCCTTGAAAAGGGCATATCCAACCACCCTCTGGGCGTCAATATTCTCAACACAATCTGCGATCAAATTGCGACTGTAGTTCATTGCAGAAAAGTATAAAAGTGTGTTTCTATTAAATGGGACTCTAAAATATAGCATACAAGATTTTAGCTTCTTTTTGTTCTTTAATATTGTCTAATGCCAGGGACGTTAACGAATCCATTCATGTAGACATTGATGAAGCTATGGATTTCTCGAATTTTGGGAAATTTATGCAATTTCCTTCAGTAGCGAATCTGAAAGGGACTAGGAGCCAAAGAAACATTACACTCGACGTATAGCGATGAGGAGTCTGACTGAACATGAAGTGCAGTTCGTTTAAGGTTTTTTGTGTATTCCCCATCTTCTGACAAGGTGAGTTCACTTTTATTGTATTATATTTTGTGCCACCTAAAGAGATTAATTATATATATATATATATATATATATATATATAGTCCCACCTTACCAAACAAGCTATCAAAAAACAAATAATATCAAGGTGAACTTCAAGATTACCTTCGAGGCCCAACTCGATCAATTTGAGATATCCACCTGGTTGTAGTAATTCACCAACAATTCTGTCCGGCTCAGATAAATCTCTTTCGATCACATGTACTCGTCGTCCATCCTTCAATATTAGTGAAAAAAAACAAATTATTGCTTACTGACTTTTTTCATTTATGAGGAAACAATTGATTAAACAGTTCATGGAATCTTAAGCAAATAAATTTCCTGCATAGACTTCTCGGAACAGTTACCATATTTTCCTTTACCAATCGTGTTGTTTGATTTCATTCACTGTAAAATGCATGTCATAAAATAAAATAGGACCAAGCCGATTCTCCACGGGCTAGGATTTACACTTAGATTAACTTGCTTAAAAGGCTACTGATTAAAAACATGCCTACCCACTACTAAGCATCAATTAAGAGCCGGAATTATGAAAAATAAACATTTGTGCAACTAGTTCATTCTAATGAGCTGATGCGAAAGTAGTATCATATGCAGCGCACAAACAAAATCAGGAAATAAAAAAAAAGTAACAGCAGATATCATCCTCTCAATCCAACAATAGTAATCTGTCACTGCCACAGATATGAAGGAAAAACTGCCAGAACTAAAAAGTATTAAACTGTTATCCGAGGAAGTCATTCATTACACATATCATGCTGTCAAAGATTCTAGTGTTTGTTTGATATGCATTAATACGACTGAACACTGGCCCCCTTCCGTGCCAGAAATTTGGTGTAGGGCTTTGCCCTTACAATTAACTACACTAAAGCTTCTCTTCTTTCTTCAAAGTGTCTAATCAACCTGTAAATGGAGCTACAGATATCAGCCATCATTTATAATAATAAATTTTTTTAGCATATAATGGAGCTCATTAAAAATTCTACTAAACCTATATCCAAAAACAAATATTTCATAGAACTAACCCCATGACATTATAATAAACAACAAATCTTTATCATATTCTCTCTCACCCAACTGACAAACGAATAACTATAATAATAGAATTTATAAAGAAAATTTGAACTCTAGCAAATAAAACATTTTTCCTTCTTCTTTCCTTTTCACTAGTCCTAAAGGTAAAAATAAATTCCCAATTCGAGGGAAAAAAAAAAACTGGGTTATTTCTGAACAACTATTTGACAACTCAACAATAAAAATTCAAGAAATAATTCCGTTAAAATAGAATTAAAAAAAAAAGAAGCAGAAGAAGAAAACAAAAACCTGACCTTGCCCAGAGTGTAAGCTAGAGCAGCACCAGCAACACCCGCGCCGACAATTATAACATCCGGGTCGTATCCTTCTTCGTTCCGGCGTTCACCACCAGTCAGGTCGCTTCGAATCTGGTAGCCACCCCTACTCATTTCACGTTCTTCTTCATGGTCCTTTCGCTTTTGGGATTTGGTAGTTTTAAAGAGTAAAATATAGAGAAGAAAAGATCCAACAAGAGAAGCAAGAAAAGTCCCCACAATGTACTTGTCCGTCACCACCATATTGTCAATAATTCTCGATAAAGATTTCGGTAGATCTTGTGTTTGGCCTGAGAAATTTGATGTTTTTGTTTGTAAAGGATTGATGTTGAGGATAGTATGAAGTGGGAGCGTTTTGCTGTTGTGTGGGGAGACGTGAGTTTATAAATTAAAACATTCGGACAAACAAACATCCAGAACATCTATAAATACACCAGACATACCAAACAATGAAAGATATATGTACACAGGCAAACAAGTGGAAAAAGTTGTTAATTTGATGGGTTGGCTTTAGAAGTGTAAAGGGGTCTGTTGTGACTCAACTTTGAACAGCTCTTGAAGATGACACATCTTCTTTATCTTTTTGCCTCTCCTAATACTTTTTTGCGGGCCATGGCCATACGAGCAATAAATCTAGTCACCCTGTTGTAAGTTCTAGTAGGACTAAAGATGTGATTCATTACTCAAGTATGAGAATGAGAATAGTACAAACATAAATTTCTATAAATCATACAATAATATTTAAGGATTATGTTATGCGTATCGAACTTTTTACATAAACTTTTATCAAATTGACAAGTATCGATCCTCCAACTTGTCAATTCAATAAAAGATTAGGTAAAAAGTTGTGTACAAATAGGTTTTTCCAATATTTAATCTCTATTCAACAACCATTATTTGGAAAAAATATATTTTGAATAGTGATTTTTTAAGAATGTACGATTAGAAAGTAACAAAGAATTTTGAATTTGCGTGCAGAATATTTTATTGTATGAATATGTGATTGAAAATAAATATGTAGAAAAAAATAATGTTCAAATAATGATTTTCAAACCGGGCTTAGATTCAATTTGTTTTTGCTAAGAATTATATTTTTAATAAATTTTGATGAAACTTAATGAAATGTGTAGATTAAAAATATTAAAAATTGTTGATCACATAAAATGTACGATTAAAATTAATTGTATATTTTTGTTAATTTTTTAATTAAATCAAAGAAAACTTAGCATTTATTTGTCTACCATTAAAGTAGGGAAATGAGTTTTAGAATAACGAATTTTTAAAAAATGTGTGGTTAAAAAGTAAAAAAAAAAATTGTGTTGCGTGCAAAATGTTTTATTTTTGTAGATGTATTGTTAAAAATAAGTTTGAGAAAAAAATTTATGAAATAATTAATACAACATTTTTAAATTTCTACTTACATTTATATTTATGTAGAAACTAATATGAAATTCCAAAAATATACTTCACCATAAACAAATTATCGTATATTTTTTTACGAGTAATGTTGGGTACAAAATTGGGTTACAAAATTGTTTGACAAAATGAGTGTGACGAAATTTAGGACGATGATTTCAAAAACGACTTTTTAAATCATTGACCTATATCTTACCACACTCATTTTGTTAACAAATTTTGTACACATCATTGCTCGAAAGAATAAGCGGTAAACAGTTTCAAGAATTCCATTGCATAAGAAACTTGCATTGGTATTCACAGTGCCAAATAAATAAATTCAGATTTGTACATTTTTAAAAAAAATGTCTTAGTTTAGTAAAATTGTTATCGTGTTGTAAAATATTTTTGCTTGCTCATTATTTATGCAGTTTTGCTCTTTTAAGTATTAATTCGTCAAACTTTTATTTTCCAATATCATTGATTATTTCTCCAATCAAAATTTGACATACTTCTATAATTTTACAAGAAATAATAATAATAATTATTTTTTTATCATAATTTGAGGTGTGAAGAAAGTCGAGGTAGGGTGAAAAAGCAAAATTTTTTCTTCAATTAATTGGAGTTAGGATTGAACAATTTTTTCTAACTTTTCGACGAATTTAATATCTCTTCTGATATAAATTGTAAAAATACTAAAATAGACGGAAAAATACACTTAAATGAGCAAGAATTTTTATTTCATTCTATCAATAATTAAAGTGCAAATAGGTCAAAAGTGTCAAAATGATATGGACCGTAATATAATTTTTAGGCAATTTAAGAACTAATTCCATTAAAACCTTGCATTGAATTCCCACTTTCATATTTATATTTTAACACTAACGCTGCCTCACCGTCATATATACAGAAATATACATATATATATGTGGGGTGGGGTGGGGTGGGGTTCTGCTCTTGGTTTTGTATTATCAAAATTACCAATGTGCTGTGGCTGTTGAATGAGGTTATTTCCAGTAGCAGTCCCATGGAAATGGATCATCAAGCCGGAATCCAATATCGGCGACTGCTTCAGCCAGCTTCCATGAAGAAGCACAGTAAGAAAACCCGACATTAAGGTCTCTTTCATTGAAACAAAGATCTGGGAGGTCGAAAAATGTGTCGCTATCATCAACGGTTGAGCAAGAATTGGATGCTTCTAAATTTGTTGAAGAATGAGAATTGGGCAGCGGCTCATGTGATTCATCTTTGAATTCGCCGCTTGAAATTTGGTCGGGACATAGGGCGGCTGCTGCTCTAGCCGCGGCAGCTTGGATGTCTTTAGGTGAAGTGGTAGCGGGGCGCGGAAGTTGGTGAGCCAAATGAGGGAAATTGAGATGAGCTGAGTGGCCTTTAATGGCTAAAGCCGCCACGTCGTGAGCTCTTGCCGCCATCTCCGCCGTGCGATATGTTCCGAGCCATATTCTTGATTTCTTCCTCGGCTCTCGAATTTCAGACACCCATTTGCCCCAACTTCGCTTTCTCACACCGCGATAACTAATCGGATTATGCTTCTCATTGCCACCATTTTTACACTCTTTTAGGCACTTTGTAGTTTCTTTTTCATTAGTAAATGAGTGGTTTGAGGAAGAAACAGTCGAACCGTCGGACGAGGTGGTGGAAGAAGCGTAGTTAGGTGGTAGACACTTCAAGTTGATATTTTGTTCCATATGATACAAATGTGTAGTGTAGTGGGCAGCTAACTAGAAAAAGAATGTGAAATATGATACATGTATAAAATAGGGAAGTAGGTTTTATAATATAAGATTCTTTCAAAAATTAATATTTATTTAAAAAGACGTACGATACTACATTCGGGAACCGTTTGACAAGATTTTTGTTCCTTGTAGAAGAGTTTTTCAAGAAAATTATCTTATGCCAACTTCCTCTAAAAATTCTTTTAATCAAACAAAACGGTTCCAAAAAATTATTCAAATATGTTAAAAAATAAGCAATTTTTGACTTTTCAAAACTCATTTCAAACGGGCCCTTAAACTTCCTTTTTTTTTTTTTTTTGTCCCACCACTTAAATAATGTACTTTGGCATGTGCTTAGAGATCATCTTGCAACCATATTCACTTTTTTCACTCTTCCTAACTCAATTAACTAGTCTTTTTGTGATGTTGATGTGTGTACATGAACGAACAAGATTGGTGGTTAAGAGGCTCTTTAGTCTTTACTCGAGGTTGGACATATTTCTCTTCTATTGAAAATGAGAAAAAAACGTAAATTAAATTTTTTTTCTTTATGATCGAGCAACGACAATGGTTCGAAAAAGTATTCATGGTAAAAATAGCGATGAAAACTAGCATATTGTTATAAATATTTCATGTGGATTTTGCTACTTGGGATGGAGACATTGATACGTGTATTCACCATTCATACAGTCGACCATTTATTTTCATAAAAACTATGATAATTATTAACGAAATTCCTCAATTGAACTGTGTACACTATTTATGCCACACATGTGCGATCACATGCCAGTGGGTCCAAACTTGATTAAATATTGCCTGCCCAAATTTTGCTGTACAATTGACTTATATGTAAAAATAAATTTAGATTTTATTCTTTCATAAATTTGTTTTCACATTACAACCTATAATAGAGAGTACTTACTTAGAAAATTAAGGTAATAATATCATTGTTCTTGTGCAAAAAGCAAAATTCTAGCTTTTCTATCCACTGTTAGCATTACTTAATGAAGTTTTTTTTTTTCCGTTATCATTGTCTCCGTTAATTCAACAAAACGAGCATTCTTTTGTCTTGATTGTGACTTCACAAACAATGATATGTCATACTAAACTTTGATTTCCTTAGCTAAGAAACAACGAGGGGGCATCTAAATACATGTTTATGCACTTGTGCTAGCAAAATAATCAATTTGGCTAAATTCGACAAAAGATTGATTATTTTTTCAATAAAAGTGTATCCCGGTAAATGATTTTTCGACTTCCTTCTAATATGCACTTTAAATTGCTTTACATTGTTTTTGATAACCCCTTTGTTTTAAAAAATTTGCGGGCAGGAAAATTGTTTTTTTCTTTTAAATTGTCTAATGGTGTGTTGTCACGTACTGCAATGTAAACAATGATGAACATGTAATATTTATTATGATTTTACGTTTTAAACTTTTTGTACTTCCAGGGTTATTTTTTAGAAACTAGGAATATGAAACACGTGGAGCTTAAACTCTCCGAATCCGAGTCGAGATTATTGAGAATTCATAAATTTTTATTAAGTCGTTCTAGTTTATTATTGAGAATGAAATGAAATATGTAAGGTCTACTATTAATAATTTCAAAGTTAGTATCCAATTAAAGTCAAACTTTAATTTCAACAACACATACCGAACTACTATTCCTTTTTATCCACAAATTTCATGATCCCAACCACTATTCCCCCTATAAAGTTTCTTAAAAATTACCAATTATCAAAATCCCGAGCGGAGGTTATATATACAAGTTTAAATCCTTAGTCCATAAACTTAAAGGTATGTTACACAAATGTATCTAAACTTTATAACATTACTCAGTAGTCATTGAAATCGATCACATCCACAAAAATGGTAGGGATGATCTTTTTAATTGCTATATATTGTATAGTGACTAGATCATATTGGCATTTTAAATTTTAGGAACCACTTAATATATACTCATAAATTTTGAAATGAACTCAGCCCTGTTTGGCGTAGATTTAAAAGTTGACGAAAATCTTAAATCAAAATCAATAATTAATTTTAACAATACATTTCATATTATCAACAACTTTTATAACTATACGTTTTTATCAACTTTCATTAAAATTTAATTAATAAATTGATTTTAATCCTACAAAACATGGGCGGCTAAGTCCCAATATCAAAATTAGTAGTTGGCTTGAAATTTGTAGTACATCTTGTCTCATGCAACTAAATTATAGGACTACCTTCAAGCCCCACACTCTATTCCATTGGAGCATGTGTTGTTTTATTATTCTTTTACTGTATATGAATCAAGATTCAGGCAATTAGGACGTTTCATTGATGAAATTTGGCTTAGCTAACAAAAATTATTTGGCTCCAATCACTACATTGTTTGGAAGAAATATGAATAATGCCAATGCTATTGAAAGAGTTGAATTTGTGAAAGTTGGACTCCTTTAGTTGTCTCCACTAGCAATAGCATCTTCACCATTATTAGAATCTTACAACTACCCAATTTAAAATCACACTTTTGATTGTGTGTGTGTGGGTGTGTGTATATATATATATTACATGCTTTAATTCTTCGAGACGAGATGATTTCTACAAAATCAAATAGAAATATTGACTCATTCGGGTCCAGACAAATACACTTATGAGAGTTCAGAGTGGATGTCGTTAAAGTACGTTTTCTTATTATCACGCTCGTGTTTACTTGTTTTTGATCTTTTATAGTTCTCGAGTCTAATGTATTGAACATGTCCCAACTATTGAATACTTAAGCTCATGTTTGGTACACATTAAAATTTTCATTCTCATTCTTTAATAAAATAATATTCTCCATCACATTAATAATTTTCTTTATTTTTCAACCACACATTTTCCATCAATCTACTATTTCAGATTATATTCTTACAAAATATTGTGGCTCAAACACAAATGTTTATTAGCTATACTACAAATTTCATCGAACCAAACAAATTTAATCTTTCATTAATTAAAATGGAACAAGATGTTCCATACAAAAAAATAAAATAAAATAAAAATATTATCCCTATAAGTAAATTAATCATGATTGTATCATAATTCTATTAAAATATCAAGGTCTCATGGCATCATATGAATCTTTATACCAAGTAACTAATAACTCTCAATTACAAGAATGTGGAGTTGTTGAACTACTTATATTATATATGTTGGTGTCACGTTTGATTACTTCGAACATTCTTCACTTTGTAGATTAATGATCCAAATATTAGTGCTTTCAAATTCTATTTGTTTTTTTTCTTTGGCGAACTACCACAAGGCCAGACTTTTTTAATGAAAAGACATAAAATATAATTTAGGATGACTACATGTGACGGCGTAGCCTCTATAAAATAAGACGAAAGTACAATTTTATCCGGAGCTAAACCAAATATTAACAAACTTAAGGACCATTGATCGGGTCGAGCAGATTAAATTGATAGAAATGCACTTGAATCAGTCAAAATCGGACTTTGACCGAGTTAATCAGTGATTTACCAGGCCCGATTGACCCGTTTGATTGTGTTTTGAAATCATTTTACAAAGTTTTTGGGTCCAAGAAAATTGAACATTGGACATCTAAGAAAAGCAAAGAGTCTCTCACCGCTTGAACACAAAGTACTTTAATATTACTTGTATGCAATAACTTATATCTAACTAATGAATATAATTTTTTTATAAAAATAGTCTTTTAAAAATCTTTGGTCCAAAATTTTATTTTATTTTATAGATTTAAATAATTAGTGAAAAATAAATTAAAATTTTTAATTTTACCCCTAAAAAAAATTAATACTTTATATATATATTTTATAAGTTTTAATGCAATGACCCGCCGGTTAAACCATCGTTTGAACCACTAACCTATTGACTTGCTGCATTGTTCGAGTCGAGTCTGATAACTATGATTAATAGTACGTAATACTAGATAATATCTTTTTTAGAATATATCAGGAAATATTTGGCGTGCAATTATTGGTAGGTATATACTCTTTTTTTATTATGCTTCTTCCATACCACATTCCATCTGGTACTGAGACCTGAGTATCGGTTTACATTTATTTAGGAAAGATTTTTCTGCACAAAATCCAGGCATCAGCAAAGGAATTAATTTAGCGACAAACATTAATTACAGCTGTACCTAACTATATAAAAAAATAATCTGATTCTGGAGTTCAGCGAGCGTTGAAAGAAGAAACGCGTTGATAAAATGCAAGCTTTGATAGTGAAATATGCATGACGGGCAAGAACTGCAATTAATACACTCCACATCCGTTAAATTATTTGTGGTGAACAACACACTACTGTAGCGTAACCAGTTGATTGTGATTTCTTGTTTCTTGTTATTATTTCCTGTACTGGTTGAAAATTTACTTAATCACGCGCCGCAAAAAATAAGAGTAATTCCAATTCCCACCGAATATCTGTCTTGTTGTCAGATTGAGAACGTGATAGAAAATATACTTTTGTTAAATTCTGCAAACTCTTTTACTTCTTTTAAATACAGACAATCACAATCTGCATTCTACAGCTGTCTAATTGTCTAATCTCCAATGAAAATCTACACGGAAAACAAGAATAAAAGAATTACGATTTCTCTTTTTTTTGTACCGACAAGATAACGAATTGTGTAATGTTCTTTCTGAAACCCTAATAGTTTATTCACATAAGTTCAAGTGGGTTTCACACGTCTCTTAAACTTATATCGGTTCAATATTTAATTAATCTGATTAATTAAAGGGAAAGTTTCAAATCTAAAATATTAAGTTTGACCCATTTCAAAATTCAGAAACAATGTTTATTATTTCTAAAAATAGATATTAATTATATTTTATTTATGAAATAATTAATTAAAAATATATTTTATTAATTAAATATAGTAAGGTTGCAGTTCTATATAGTTGGTCACAAATTACTGAATTAATTGGTTACAAAATACTTTTCGATTATAATTTAAAAATTTTATAGGTCACAAATTATTTTACGATCATAAATAAAAAAATTTATAGGTTACAATTTATTCATTAGTCACACATCAAAAAAATTATAAATTACGATTAAATATATTAAGGTCACAATTTTATACTATTGGTCACAAATTATCGAATTAATTAGTTAAAAATTATTTTTCAATCACAGATCAAAACTTCTATAGGTCACATATTATTTATCGGTTCCAAATCAAAACTTTTATAGGTCACATATTATATATCAGTTACAAAATCAATTTTTTTATTAATCACAACCACAAATTATCAAATAATTGGTCACAATTAATTTCTCGATCACAACTTAATAAATTGTGAGTCACAATCACATATTTATGTCATGTATTATTTATTTGTTACAATTAACCAATTATTGGTCGCAATCAACCAAATAATTAATCACAAACACTCGCATCCCATCCCATCTACCCATGACCATTGACACAAAGACCACCATGACAACCGCTGCCTCACCAGACCATACAAAACGACCACCACATACCATCAACGCAAACCCACCACCATATCAACGCAAAACCACTACCACAATAACCACAACACTCACCCCTACACCAAACTCCGACATCATCATCGCTACCAAGTCGCGGCATCACCAAATACCTCGACACCAGATCGCAAGTGCTTGTACACCACATATAACCACCACCACAACGACAATTACAAAAATCACCACAAAAACAATATAAAACCACCACAAACCCATCACAAAAAACAACCATTACAAACCCATTGTCGTGCATAGCGGCGCTAAGATCATTACGCGATTTTCTCTTGTAAATTTCTTTAATCATGGTGAATTATTACAGTGGCAAAAGAGGATGTAATTTCACATTGAAGCGATCATTTATAAATNCGATTTTCTCTTGTAAATTTCTTTAATCATGGTGAATTATTACAGTGGCAAAAGAGGATGTAATTTCACATTGAAGCGATCATTTATAAATCTTGCGCGTTCTTGATGGTAAAATTATTACAGTTTCTATTTGTCAACCATTTATCCCGTAAACTAACGTAAATTCATGTGTAGTGGCGGATCCTTAGTTCTTTAGCTCAGCTTAGTCATTTTTCATGAAACAATTTTGACCGCTTCCTTTCGGGAGAAACGACTATCGAATCACTGCACAT